>JBBPCS010000002.1:10007437-10030021 GCA_037974645.1 Hollardia meadi
CAGTTGTTAGTTAGCTGTGGCAGACATTAGCTAGTAGTGGCAGATGTTAGTTAGCTGTGGCAGATGTTAGCTAGTAGTGGCAGAGGTTAGTTGGCTGTGGCAGACATTAGCTAGTAGTGGCAGTTGTTATTCATTGTTGTCATTATGTTTTAATTTTTTAATTCTTGAACACATTTAGATATAAAAAATAAGTCTTTGTAAATTACAATAATAATAATTTGATGATACAGCATGTTGAGGAATGCTGTAGGAATGAAATCATCCGAATTTTTACGAGAAGAGTCATTAGATGTGCATTGCGTTCATCAAAGAATGGAGACCTTATCTTGTAATTATGATGCACTTAAAACAAAACAAAAAATATCATAGTTATATTGAAAAAACTATCTAGTGATCTAGTTTTATACCAGAAAATGTTATGTATCATTGTATTATATGCAAAAAAAAATAATAAGGATTAACTCTTAATCTTATGAGAAATTTTCATAATTCTCATTTGACTTGCTACAGTAGGAAAATCACAGGTGTTTTATTCACGTGTCCCAGCAAACCATGACAATGACTCAGCATGACCAATGCCACAAATCAGCTAAATGGAATTCGGCCGTAATTAATTTTATTATCCACACCTGTTCAAATGTCTTCTCCTTTTCTGTGGAAGATCGTTCGGAATAAAACTCTCTTTTGTCTGAAGCCGCTCAATCAATATTTTTAATTGAGCTACTGTACTTTGAATAGATTTTCACACCACGGACTTCTCTTCACGAAGTCGAAACGTCCGCAGAGTTACAGCACGTCCACTCGAGCTGGTTGTTTAAGTAGGCTACTTCTTCCTGGAAGAAACGCAGGACCACATGGAGCTTCAACCTCCAGAGCCAAAGTCACACCATTGATTGATCGATCATGTGATGAAACCTGAGAAAGTAGTTACTACCCGCTAATTGCGTTTCTATTGCCTATTACACAGCTGGTTAAGATATGCAAATTGCTGGTTGGTAATGGAGAATATTAGAATTGTAATCTAAGCATGAGGAGCTCTAATGCGCCGCAGGCTCGCTGCAAACGACGGGAAGATTAAGAGAGGCACAAACTGAGTCCTCAAAGAGTCCATCAATGCGTCTGTTGTGTGTGTTCCCGCAGATAACCCCACAAAGATCGCCAGTGTGTCCATGGCCGTGAAGATCCTGGACGTGAACGATAATCCTCCCTCACTGACGCACTACCTGGAGGCTTACGTGTGTGAGAACGCCAAAGCAGGGCAGGTACAGAGACGCCAAACGTCTGACAAGACAACATCAAACATCACAAAATGAACAATCATAAATGGTGGAAAGAAAACTAAGTACATGTACTGCAGTACCACAGGTTTGCAGAACATTTTATGCTGCCTTTTGGTTCCACTGCACCAAACTACAGTAAAACAAATTTTACTGTACATACAAAATATATTAAAAACATGATGCATTTTTATATATTAAGCTCCCAACAGTATATAAAGTAATTAAAACTAGCTTCACCTCAACTATCTACAACATCAAAATGATGCTTACATATAAATGAATGGGAAAAAACTGTAAAAATCCACCCTGAAAGACACTAAAAAGTAAGTACCAATATAATGGCACTTCGCTTGTGGTGCTAAAAGCACCAAAAAATTACATTTGAAATACTAAAAACCTATGATGAGGATGAGGATTAACTCACAATTTTACAAGAAAAAAATGTTATATATATATATCCTAATTTGAGCTGTAATACCAAGAAAATAATCACAAAATAATGATGCTACAAATTATATTGCATGCACAATAACAACCAAAATCAGTAAATCGGTGCCTTCCTTCCTCTGGGATCTAACTTGGTGTCTGTTGGTGTAATCCAGTTGATCCAGACCGTGACAGCGGTGGATCCAGATGAACCTCGGGGTGGACAACACTTCTACTACAGCTTGGCTCCGGAGGCCGCCAACAACCCCAACTTCACCCTGAGAGACAACCAAGGTACAGTAAAAAACACATAGAGCAGTTTTACTCTGGAAGACAGCGCCCTCTTTCTGTTTTACACCTTAAAGCAACAACCTACCATATGTAACGTGAGTTGTGTGGTTGCTTGTTCTTGTAAATGAATCAACCTTAACCCAGCAGTAACCTGATTCTCGCCCATCTGGATCAGAATCAACTCTTAATGATGTTAGTTCAGGGTATGTCTCATATGGTCTAGTGGTAAGGATTCCTGGTTTTCACCCAGGCGGCCTGGGTTCAACTCCCGGTATGGGAATGTGACTTTCTTTCATTTTACTTCATCATTCTTTGCCCTCTTGCACAGTACAAAGCAGAACAGTATTATAAGTTGACTGTAATAATCACATGCCCTGAACAACTGCTATCTTTAAAAGTCATCTGAGCCCGAAAGATGTACACTGTACACTCACTCATCCTTTCCCTGACCTCTCCGTCTCTTCCCAGACAACACGGCGTGGATCCTGACGCGTCGCGGAGGCTGGTCGCAGCAGGACCAGACTGTCTTCTACTTGCCCATCTTCGTCTCTGACGGCGAGCAGACCAGCACCAGCACGCTCACCATCCGAGTGTGCAGCTGCGACCAGGAGGGCAACGTCATGTCGTGCAACGCTGAGGCGTACAGTCTGCCCGCAAGCCTCAGCAGAGGAGCGCTCATCGCCATCCTGGCCTGCATCTTTGTCCTGCTGGGTGAGTTATGACCTGCTGCTGGGAGGATGTGTTGAGAGGAGTCAGAGGCCTGTTGTCAGTTCATATCATAGCTTTGTTACTGGTGCTACGCCTGTCAAGCTTTTCTTGCACAGCACATATTCAATTTGTAACGATAACAGCAGCAGATTTACCACTCAAAGTAGTTTTTGAAACCAGTGGTGGAATGTATCCCAGTCACTTAAATACTAATTTGAAGTACTTGCACTCCACTACATCTCAGAGACAAATATTGTACTTTTAACTCCACTACATTTGTCTGACAGCTTTAGTTACTAGTCACATTTCAGATTACACATTTTCATACCCTTCCTGGCCAGTGAAAGTCATAAGCCTTTCCAAATTTGGTGATTTTTAATTAGAATTTTTATTTTGCTAGAGAATGAATTGTCACAAAGATGAGAGGCGGGACTCTGAGAGGAGGAACTTTAAATATCTACAGCAGTAAAACACCTAATTCAGAGGAAATATTAATCCAAAAACACTGACGGGGACCATTTTCTTTTACTTTTGATACTTTAACTGATTATACTTACATAATTTTACTTTTTGGAGGTTTTGAATGCAGGATTTGTAGTATTTTCACAGTATTGCTACTTTTACTTTAGTAGCCTAAATGATTTGAATAATTCTTCTTCATTCTTAAATAATAACGGCTCCTTGATTTCACAAAGACAGACAAGTTTTGTTGTCTCGGGCCAGGATCGGTTTTGCTAGCTGAAATGTTGCGGGCAGCCTATTCCTCTGTTGTTAGCTAGCTAATTAAGCTAATGTTGGTCGCATGGTTGAAAATGCCATCAATGACTGACTTTATAAGCTGACTTTACTATTTGATATTTCAGTCTAAATTGTTTTAAAATCCATTTTAGTCGCTCAATATGTACTTTGAGGCTACATACATGATAGTGTGCTAAGGCTAAAACTAACAGGTACAAGGCAAAAAGTTAGCATTCTCACCAGTTGATGATTCATTTCTGTAAAATATGTGTAAAAATAAAAATAGAAATTTAGTATTGTTCTTGTATTGCAGTGCAGAGCTAGTTAGTCCGATATTCGGTCACACTTTTCTTCGAACCTAGTTTTGCCGCTCAGCTAAAATATTTAGTATTTTCAAACAGCAGCCACTTTAACTTTTAACCTTAACGCTTTAGGATGAGGACTAACTTGATGTGTTACACTATCTTGGGTAAGGCTAAAGTTGTTGGAGTGTGAACTTAGCTAAATCCAACAAAGAGCAAGACAGAGATGCTAACGTAAATACTGTAGGTAAGCTAGTTAGCCAGAAATGCTAATAACTGCAACTAATAACTTTAGCAGACAATTCATTCCTTACACTTTTGCTCGTGTTTTTGTTTTAGAGAAGATAAAATGAAAAATACACCCTTGAAAGTCATTTGAAAGATTTAGCAAATTATGTTTTTTGTTAATCACATTTAAAAAAATTTTAATTAGTTTCATGAGATCTAGATTATACTATTTCCTCAACTTTGTTGTCCCTCAAATGAGTTTGAGACATGAAAATCTCTAAAACTAAAATTAGAGCAGATCTCTAACATGCTAATTCAAATTAACGTCACTCGTTTAACTAATACAATAATACACATTAAAAATTACTGGCAGGAAAGTTGATGTTAACAACCTTAAACACTCAAAAGCATAAATAATTATCACTGAATTACTTAATCGAATACTTGATATATTTAACAAAGATCATTGAACAATCCTTCAGCTAAAATAGAATTTTGGAACCAAACTCCTTTTAAATCCAAATTATTACATCTTTTTTTTTAAACAATGAGCTCACAGTTGAAGCAGGCAAAGTTGTTATAAGAGAATTTATTGCTGCGTCTCGGCGGAGCGGAGTGAGTCAACCAGCTGAGCCCTCCTGCTCACAGTTACAGGTCTGCAGGGAGAGATAAAGCGAGTCCGTATCAGCCTCCGGGGGGGGAAAGAAAGTGTGATGCTATAGAGCAGCTGGTGCTAATGAATGCTCGACTTTTGGCAGGATGCGACAAAGAAACCCATATTTAATCCTGCACCAGTGATATCACACCGGGAGAGGCCTTAGCGGGCAGCTTCTAACACTCCTGCGGTATGTCCTTTGTCAAAAGTGAGCAAGTTTATTGAGACAGATTTTCTTTTTTTTTGCTTCGTTACAAACCAAACTGTAAAAATCCCTCCAGTGCTCCACACCTGCATCTTGTGTAGTATGTGTAGCCAGAAGGTAAGTCTACTTCTGAGGTATCTCCAATACCTAGCAGCACTCTCACTAGCTGCAAGGTCAGGGAGTAAACCAGGAAAATGTTTTCTAGCTAGGAATTCTCTTTTCTTAATTCAATTCTTCATGTTTGGGATGTAATGAGGCAAGTCAGGCACTTCAGCACTTCAACTCTGGTCATTGAGCTTTTTTTGAGATGTAATTTGACACAAAACTCTAAACCAGGAGTCAGAATCCATGTTTTTTATTGTTCAAATCTTAAAAATTTTCATTAAACAGTTAAAATATTTTCAAGCCAATTAACTGTTTAATATAGAAAAATAGCGTAAAAATGCTTTTTCAATTATATAAAACAGAGAAAAGAGGCAAATTTTCACACAAAAGAAGCTGAAACCTGAAAGCTGAAGAAGTTATTTTTGTTTTATAAATTACTTAATACATCAAACGATTATACAACACGGTACTTTTATAATTAGTTAAGACTTTATCTTTTATGTATGTGATCTAAAATAAGATTTCTGCTTATTTGCTGCGTGTTGCTTCCCATTCAAAATACCAACTTTAGCATCCATAAAGTCCTCCCGTCTATCTCGATGCTGACTGTTTCCTCTCTGTTCCTTCAACCAGTGATGATTCTGCTCATGCTTTCCCTGCGCACCCACCGTAAGAAGCCCTACCTGTGCGACGAGGTGGAGAACGTCCATGAGAACATCGTGCGCTACGACGACGAAGGTGGCGGTGAGGAGGACACCGAGGCCTTCGACATCGCCGCCATGTGGAACCCGCGCGAGGCGCACCACCACCTGGGCAAGATGAGGCAGGACATGCTGCCGGAGATCGAGAGCCTGTCGCGTTACGTCCCTCAGGCGTGCGTCATGGGTGGCGGCGGGGACAGCAACGTTCACGGATATGTGCTGGCGAAGCTCCTGGAGGCTGACGTGGACCCGTGCGCCCCGCCTTATGACTCCCTGCAGACCTACGCCTACGAGGGGGAAGGTTCGGTCGCTGAGTCGCTCAGCTCGCTCCAGTCGGGGACGTCCAACATGGACCACGAGTACGACTATCTCAACGACTGGGGGCCTCGCTTTAAAAAGCTCGCCGAGATGTACGGCGTGCTGGAGGCAAACAGTCCTCCAATGTGGTAGAACACCAGAACGTTTGCCTTTCTTAAATCTGAGATAAATTTCACCAACACAAAGCAAAAGAGACAAAAACACAAAGAGTGTGCAAAGAAGACACAATAAAGCCGGGATGTGCTCATGTTCACATCCATGACTGTTAGCACTTGAATTCCTGCCGAAGCCTCGATTCTCCACAGCCTTGAAGGCCTGAGATGCCCGCAGCAGCAGCGTGAGCCGGTTTTAAATCCCCCCAGAGACCGGCTGGATTGGCCGCAAGGCCAACGGAACGGCTTCAAAGCACATGTTAACTCCCCCGCCTGCCACAGGCAGAGACCCCCCCCACACACACACTTCGGTTCAAATTGTTGAGAGATGAAAATGAGAGAGAGAGACTACCTTGCTCACATCAACACGGGAGGCGAACTCTGAAATGCTGATCCACTTTTCGGAGTTTCTGCTTTTATACGACCCAAGCCTGAAAACTGAAAATCAAACGTCATTGCTGCAATCGGAGATATGTTCTTTTCCGTTTTTTATTTCATCCGTGGCAGGTCTTAATTTATTTCTTTGTCTCATGTGCTGTATTTATATTTTTTGCTAACTTATTTGGGTACTTCAAGCCAACACTGTACTGAAACTGCCGCTATGTGAGGAAATCTATGTTGTAACCTACATGATGTAACTGCCCTTTTTTTCAGTCTGTGTGGTTAAAAAGTGCATCTCTAAACGTCACATGACGTGCACACGAGATGGAAATGTGTGATCCCATGTGGGGGGGTTTTTCCAGGTTGTTTACTGAATTATTGTTTTTGTACCATTTTTTTGAGCTATTTGTATTGTAATGCTGTTTTCTTTTTCCAAAATACATAAAGCAGTTATACATTTATGTGGATTTGAGAGAAGCCATTTTTTAAAATCTCTTGCTGGATCTGGATATATATCCCAGCTGGTGGTCAAATGTCATTCAAGATGTGCGGCACAGCGGAAAGTTCTGCACATCATCCCCGTACCTGGACAAGCACACGACCGAGCCGCCTTTCATTTTTCGGATCCCACCACCGTGCCAACCCGAGTCCGACGGCTATGAGGCTTGATCTGTCCTTTTGCCACCACACAAATGGGGCATAATCCTCCAATCCTGTGGACTTCAGAGACATTGATAATCTGCATTAAGTGCCAAATGTAAAAAGGAAAACAACAAAAATCTGCAAAACACCCACACCAAAATATTTAAAAAAAAAAAAAAAAAAAAAAAAGGATTTTACAAACTGCGAGGGAAGTGAAGGTACATTTTTATAATTTGATTGGGTAAAGTTTACTTGAACTCTATGTGGTCAGTCATGCTACAGTGAGTGGTATGTGAATGTAGATATTTTTTGTATTCTTGGTAATAAAAAGGAAAAAATAATGTTGCTTCTCTTAGTAATACTTTCTGACATCGACTGAATATAAAGGACAACATGAGAGCTCCCCAAAAGTGAAGCTAAAACATCTCGATCGCCCCCCTGGTGACTGGTTGCACTATAGGTCATAAACTCCTCCCCCTTCATGTTAGCAAATGGGACATGGGCCAAACTAAAAACTCAAAGTACACGTTGAATACATTTTTCCCAAAGATTTAGATTTAGGTAGTTCTTATCACGCTGATGTTTGTTCAAGTGTTCATTTTTCTGATCAGGTTTAATTAGTTATTTGATGGTTAAAAAGGTTGTGGAACGTCATGATTGACAACTGAACCCTGCTTGTGATTGGGCGGGCGGGAGCTCGATACTGTGGCCCCATCACTACTGCGCAGACTCTCGGTGCTTCTCAAAGTCAAGGATCATTCCTTGGTAGGATGGGTCCTAGTTGGAAGTCAGGTCCTACAGAGGCTCAGCAAGACTCCTTCCTAGCATTCAGAGAAAACACAACGGAACAAGCTAGCACGTGTGCATCATTGCATCATTGAAAATCATCCTGCGCATAGGATTGTGGATACTTCAGGAGCGCCGAGGATACATACGGGCATCCTTGAAAATTCTCTGAAAATTCAGACTTGGACGTTTGTAGAATTCAGAGGGTCCTGGACATCAGAAAAGTCCTTCGATCACGTAGAATCCTTCAAATTCAGCCGTTTGATGATCCTTCCTTGATTTTAAGAAACACCTTTTGGCTCCAAATCCCTATCCGGGATATTTTAGTTTCGTTTTTGTACAATGGGAGGAAATGGCAATGCGTCATCCATCTTTATTTACTTCAATGCTTTCCGAACATCTTGGCGGCAAAATTTTGCGCGTGGTTTGGAATAATAAACTGCTTTTTTTTTAGGCACTGACGAGCATCATGCAATCCCCAGAAGCATGACAACAAAGATCAAGATTAAGTAGCTGTTTAAATTTGAGATAATGTGCTGAATTGTCCTCCAAAGTGTTATTGCAGTTCATCACCGTTTCCTTAATTTGCTTGACTTATTTTGTTTTGCAGTACTAATGCTTAGCAGTGATTAAAAGCCCATCTCCCACACTGCCTGCTGTACCTGAGCCCCGGTAGTAACTCGCAAAAATCGTTCCGCCTGAGTGCCTTTACTGTAACATTTACAAGAGAGAATGGAACATGTGCCAATGGGGATCAATCAATTACAAACAAACGTCTCTACTTAATTGCTCATGTCAATCAAAGTGATTCCAATGAAGGACAGGAAAGTCAAAAGCTAAGCAGAGCAGGAGAGATGAAAGTGGAGAGTATTTTTAACCACTATAAATTTGTGGGAATGAAACCTAATGTTTCAAATTCTATTAGTTGTAGGACAGTTTTAGGGTTTTATTATTCTGTGAATGTCATTCTCTAGTTTAACAAACTCTCCAAGAGCTCCTTCAGTCCACTCTTCCTCCAAGTCCAGAAAGATCTGTGTTCGCTGTGACCTTTTCCCACCATCGCTCTTTACCATAAATCTCTTGTCAAGAGCATTTGTCAGCATATAGAGCTCATGTCCTCCAGTCTCCTTCCTCCTCAGTGCCCTTCTCCCTTTCCCCCCGCCCCACTGCCTAAATTAAACAACCCCTCACAATCACGCCCAAACCCCTTTCCCTTCCTTTTTGCCCCGTTGCCAGCCTCTCCCGAGGCCATTTCCTGGCCGAAGCAGTGCCATCCGAAAAGCCGCTGAGGGGGTAATTTGTCTTAAGCTCCACTGCTCTTTCTAACAGACGAAGGAGCTCAAACGGTAGAAGATAATAAGAAGCCTTCCAGCTCTAATCCTGCTGAGGATAAACCACAGCAGACCCAGTGAATCATCCCCTAATGCGAAGTGGAAAAACACACTTTGCTCTGCTGAAAATTGAGGGGCGGACAGAAAAAAAAAAGGCAAACTGTGAGAGAAGAGCAGGTCCAACCCATTTGACATGTGGAGTTAGAGAGCGAAACATATACAGACCCAAATCACTGCTGGGCTTTCTCACTCTGATCCCCTTCTTAAGTCTGTCTACCTCTTTCATTATCCCTGCAGTTCTGTCCTGCTCTGTCTGTTCTCCTTCAGTCCAACACTCCCTCTCTCTTACCAATGCCACTTGTTTCTTTCTCTTCTCCTTCTTCTTTGTCTTTCCCTCCTCGTCCTCCTCTCAGCCCGGCTCACGAGTGCAGCGATGGGTTATTTCCGCCTTATCTCGTTAAGCTGCGGCAGAACATGAGGTTTTGTCGTCAGGGTCTTTGCTGCGAGAACGGTGGATCATCAGCGTCTCACAGAAGGTTTACAGTAACTCAGCTGCAGACGCTAGTGCACAGCTTTACTCTTAAACAATAATCAGTTCATTCCTTTTGTCTTTTTTGGATGTTTTGTTTCACCGAATCTCGGGTGCAAAGTGAGAATAACTGAAAGGTTAGGGTTATCAACCCTAAACACTATGTGCCATTCACATATAAGCCAAACTGAACTGCTGGATTCTTTTCCTTAAATTTGGAAAACCTCTTCAAAGTCACATTTAGCCCTAAAACAGGGCTCTTTCTGTCTGGATGTGATGGTATAAACCATTGACATAAATAAAGATGGCCGACGTGTCTTCACAGAGCCAGAGTCTACACAGTAGTGATCGGGGGTTGGAGCCACGGTATTGAGTTCCCGCCCAATCGTGAGCAGGGCTCAGCTGTCAATCATGAAGTTTCAGCCCTATGACGTTCAGGCAAAATTAAAAATATTCAAAAAACGGCTAAAACAGCCCAAGAATATTAGCTAAAAAGCAACACGGTATTCTTATTTTATGCTATTAAACTGGCAATGACCTCAGAATTTGCATTTACCACCAGTCACATTAGAGGGGCACGATGCAGGAGGTACCTGGATGTGCTGGTCTCATGTGTGCCCCATCGTACTGTATGTGATCCCGTTGTTATGGGTGTTTTCTATGGGTTTGTCTCAGCTCTCTGATGTTCTGGCAACCTGCCCAGTTTGCACTCCAGTCTCGTGCCCAATGTGAGCTGGGACCGACTCCAGCCCCCCCTAACGACCCGCCGAATGATTAGCGGTTATAGATAATGGATTGATGGACAATGCTCACAATTACATTCTTCTGTTCTTTATTCCAAACAAAAAGTTAAAACACATAATTTCCTAAAAAGACCCACTATAGACTTGCTTTGATACTCGAGAGTGTGACATTACCAAGCGATGGGGAACAAATCTGACACTTATAATCAAATATCTTTCATGGATCTCTTTCAATTGGCACCATTTTAGCATCTACTTCCTGGAGCCACATAAGAACAGAAGCGCCAAAAACGAAAAGCATCCTCAAAGCATCACTCATCCCTCCAGCGCTGAAGCATCCTCAAACACTAGAGATATATCGGAGACACTATAAAAGGATGGCAAACGCTCGGCAGGTAAAGATGACAGCGACATGACAGGAACACAAGAACATGTTCTGCTTTCTGTCTAACACCAAGTTAGTATCATTCAAGGCGGGCGAAGACATATTTTATTCTGCACTTCAGAGTGTTTTTTTGGGGGGATCCGGTACAATTTCTCTCACTCCTGCCTGATTTGCACATTCTATTATTAATGGCACCTTCGTCTCGGAGCGTACAGAGGCAACAGATTAGAAAGAGGAAATTAAAAATACCGGTGTTCCAATCCTACTGCTTCCTCTTTCATCATCCTCTATGTGACCAATTTGTTCCTGCATCCTGAGAGAGGAACACCGACGCTTCTTTCTGCTTCGACCAAAGGAAAGTGAAGCATGACAACACAAACTGGATCAGACAAATCGGACTGAATGAATGTCACTTGCTACAAATAGAAAAGCTGGATTGGGATACAGCACTGGTTTTGATAGTGTTCTTATTGAGCTGCCAGTCCGGTAAATCCCAGCAGGACTGGTTGTTTACCAGCCTCCTTTACTTTGCCAGACCACTGAGTATATGAGGATGTGACTCTTTCCAGATAGTAAACAAACCCGTCTGTATGAGTCTTTGATTGATCGCAAACACATGGACACACCTCCTGCTGTAGCTCGCTAGCTTGCGGCTAATTTACAGTAAATTAAGGTATTCTGGCTGTTTGGGGCCAATAAACTTGCAGTCAAACTTGCACAATAATGCAAAAGATTTGCTTTACTTTCTGTGTGAACCTATAGTTTGTGGCAGAGGTCATCAACTACATTTGTCCAAGGGCAAGAATCTTTCTAAACAGACAGAGTGAGGACTGAACTTTCAAATAAAATAAATATTTAGGCCTAATTAGTCAAGATACACCCCTTCAGAAGCCTATGGGTGACGTCATTGTCATAAAGGGCAAAGACTGCATGGAGTGAAGTTACATAATTCACCATTATTAGTGTTTAAAATAGAAAACCTCTGCTTTAAACCAGTGGTTCCCAAACGTTTTGGACAAAATTTGTGACTCCTTGTCAAAGGTTATAGAGTTTGTTTGTTTTTTTATTCCTGAAGGGTTTAAACAATCCAATATTTAAAACAAATGCAATAAATAAATAAATAAATATCATGTAGTGGTGTTATGTGCCGTAGTGTGGTGTTGTTTGTGGTCCTCCTCCTCCTCCTCCTCCTCCTTGAACACAGCTGTATTCACTCGCTCATCAGGGCCTGCAGGATAAAGATCAATGGATCAATCGTGTGTTAGTAACTATTTTAAGCCTGTAGAGCTCATCTTCAAGCTAACAAATAACCATAGAATGCTCATTTTGTACCCTGTCATGAATAATCGTAATAAAATGCTTTGGACTAATCAAACCACCTGGGCAAAGCAATAATGTTGTTCGGCCATGAGCCAACAGCCTGCAGGTGTTTTATTTCAGCCAGTTACCTCAGCAGGTGATGCCACTGAAGGTGATTTCTATCTGAAGGTGTGCTAATCAGTTAAATCAGCAGGTCTTCGGTTTGGATTAAACCCTGCAGACTCTCAGCCCTTCATGGCACACGATTGTCTATCCCCAGAGGCTGAAGCCAGCGGGCTCGTGGCCGAACATAAACAGAAGACATGCAGCTTCCGTGCATCCGGTCACGCACACATGTAGCTCACACACATGCCGCCACAGGCTGCAGTTAAAGCACATCGTGAGCATTTTGTGACAGGAGTGGGAACGCTGTGTACACTAATGGATTTTCATCAAATGATAAGATCAGTTTTATAAATATATGGCACTGAAAACATGTATTTTCTCTCAGTTTGGTAAGTTTAATGTCTCTAATGCTGCAGTATCCATGACCTTCAGCAGTCTAAAGACTCCACCAGAGCTGTGAAATCAGAATGATTGCATAGATTTTTTAGCAATAAAGCAGATTTCTCTTTTTTAAAACCCATTTGATCAACTAAAAGAAAAGGACTTGAACTCATTTGTCTTGGCTTAGTACAGGATGCACACAGTCTAATCAACCAGTCACAGTTGAGGACTAATTTTCTGTGGAAACTTTGCTGTGACATGAAATCAATATAAGTCCCTACAGTAGTAATGACAGATAGCAAATCAAGATCGGTGCATTATCCAGGGAGTCATGCGTGGATGTTGGGCTGTTGGGTCTCCTATGGATGAATGAAACATACAAAAAGCAGCGTGCTACTGAGTCAACAAGAGGTCAAACATACTCTCTGTCCCACATTTCGTTTGTTGGGATCTGGTCACAATCGTTGGAAGTTTGCGACAGACTCAAGTTATCACTGCTGCATCGTTGGATTTTACCAGCTGCCACATATCTTTGTTGTTATCACTTGGCGACCACAAACGTTATCCTTATATATGATCTAATGTGTAGTGTTTCATTACCTCACTGACACTCAGCATTTGGAGAATATTTTCTTTCTGCCATTTTCTCCTTTTACTTAAACTCTTAAGCTTCTTAAAAGTCCTCCTCTCAACTCTTAGCAGCTTTTCACCTGAGGAGCTCTCTTTAGGGCTAAGATGCTTTGTGAATAACTTTGATCTTTAGCAGGATCCAGTCTTAACTAAAGGGAAAATTCTTAGAAAACGTCACAACTCTACAAATTTTCTAAGCATCTCATCACTTTGAGCAACTCTTTGTCCCATAGGAAGCTTTATATCTTTGTGTCCAGCAGTTACACTACAAATTTCTTAGGAAAGCAGTGTATTTCTATGTTTTAAATCATGTCAGGACATGAGCAATAAACATCCCAAAGCACTTGTCTCTGTACTTTTATGAAGTGTTGGTACAAAGAGGAGAGAAATTGGAAGATAAAGTCCTTGTTGGTTGAGTTTTGAGAGGTTGCTGCCGTCACTCCCTCGGTGCTGAGCTTCCTTGTGGGGCGTGACGAGGTCAGAGACTCTGTACATATTCAACATTCACAATAATCAGTCTTTACAGCTGACTTTTTCCAGTTAGTGCTCAGGAAATAACTGACTGAACACGATTCGTTGGCATTTTGAAAAATCTATATTTGAGTCTCGTCAGGAAGCATCTGTTTCACACATCTGCTGAAGGCTCATTTCACTTATGTTAATGTATCTCATCCTCTTTAATTAGATGACATTATTAACTGACTCGTGACAGCAGATCTGGATATGGGGAAGAAGATTTTATAAACAACTAGAGATTTCCCAGAGGCCTTAAGGGCAGAAAAGCCATTTCCCCCTTGACGCAGAGCATCAGAGGTCAGTCCTGACAAGCTCCGACGTCCTCAGGTGAGGCGGACGGCGGGGCTTTGAAGACCGAGCAGCGGAGGGCGAGCCTGAGGCTACATCGACAGGGAGACGGGGATGTAGAGCGAGGGCTGTCATCATCAGTCCAGGATGACTTCTGAGGCTGCGCTCGATGCATCACGGGAGCTGCCAGCGTGCATCACTCATCGACACACTTCACGGAGATCCAGCCATGTGAGCGAAGAGCGGCTGCCTCTGTCTGATTCTACCTGCCTGATAGTTAATCTACTGAATACTGTCTGATACGGTGTGTAAACCATCATCTGTGCCAATATAAAAGGGTCAGAAAATTATGTTAAGAATACCTTTAGTGTCTTTAACTACTGATTAATAAATCATCTGTGGTTTCCATTTCTTTTCACTTGTGCTAACCTTAATACAACTTGCCTTCCATTTACCTTTGGTTTCTGTACTTTTAATTTGTGTTAATATCTAAATATCTAGCCGTAGATCTTCATGTCTTTCATGCCTTATTTAAAGCACAAAAAAAACTTAAACTCTCTTTTTAAAAAGTTTTCTGGCTTGTTTCTTGTTTTTGTGAAACTGAAAGTTGATATGGACCGTTTTTGAATTCATGTTCGTAAGTTAAGTTACAACTGGCAACCTGTCCAGGGTGTACCCCGCCTCTCGCCCAATGACAGCTGAGATAGGCTCCAGCACCCCCGCGACCCTGCATAGGGTAAGCGGTGATAGATAATGGATGGATGGATGGAAGTTAAGTTACGTAATGTTTTGAACTTACAAACTAAACAGATTTTAACCCAAACCATGATGTTTGTTGCCTAACCCTAACCAAACTGCGACCGTAGGTCACATGACTATGACAGCAAATCTCATACGACGAAAGCCAACTGATGTCATTTCCTGCGTGTCTAAAACTCGGGACGGAATGAACATTAAATGACGCACAAACAGCTTAAAATGCATGAAAAGACACGCAAAACGGCGTTAAAAGTGGCATGCTGTTCCCATGAGGTCACGTTGTGTGGCTTCATACCGTCCACAGAGAGGATGGAAATGGTAAACTGTGGGACCTGGCCAGTCAATGTCTGTGGGTAAGTGTTAGTAAGTGTTGATTGTGGCTGTCGACTACAGCAAGAAATGACAGTAACTACAGTTTTAACAGTGGAAATTGATGGTCCGACCATAAAACACCTGCTTTTAGAAAGGAATTTGGTTTAAGTGTGTGTCCACTTGAAAGAACGCCAGGATCGGAGGGTATTTTAACTTTCCTTCTGATAATGAACCCTTCACATCTTCATAGAAATATTTCAACATTCTGGCATCTTGTGGTTCCTGCAGAGTTTACCCACTGTGCCCTCCACCGCGCTCTCACACTGTAACCACAGCCCTGCAGGCAGACTCATAACCTCACGTTGACCATCGGAGACTGTTTTCTCCCAGTGAGAGGAGTGAGGCGAAGCATCTCTCTTCACCTCCGACTCCACATCCCACAAACCCACAGGAGCATGGAGAGAGCCTCCCTGAGGGCAAAAGAGCCGCTACATACTCCCCTGCAAGGACTGGAGGTAGATTTGTCTTGATTTTTACCAATTTTAACAAAGCAATTTGTAACTATTTCCTGCTCAGGAGGAGTTTTGGTAACACAGACCTTCTTTCACTCAAGTCTCCAGCCATCGGGGATCTTGCTCAAGGGTGCTGCAGCATTTTAAACGGTTGAATATCCTTGAAAGTCCAGTCCGAGGCATGTCTCTATCTCTATCTATATGTGTCAGGCTGATGCCAGGATGAGTGTGGACAGGATCGGTGCATCGTGAGGAAGCATCTCGTCAGGCCACGGCGCGCACGGAGCGGCACGATGCATATTCCCAAGATTAGACACGTCATTTGTTTTGAGTCGAGTATGACCTCCTTTAATCCGTCATGCCGCCCCTCCAGTCTCCCCGCAGCATTCATTAAGGCCGGGAGGCGTAAACAGATCGATGGCATCAGAGCAGGTAGAAGTGGATCCTCAAATAGGGTCAAATGCAGTCGCTGCTCACCAAAAACCCTAAAAAATAATCACAAATCTCTGATCTGACTGATTCCTCAAAGACAACAGACACATTTTAAGATTAGAAATTGTATATATTTCTCTTGAAGATATCTTGACACAGTTTAATCTGTGGGGGTAATATTGAACACATACATATATAAAGACAACACTAAATCTACTATTGACACAACCTCCCTTTGAGTTGTTTGGATTTTTCTTTAATATTCCATATTTTAATTATTATTCTTTATTTCTTAATAGAGCGCTCCCATGTTTCTACATTAAACATGGACGCATATTTCTAATATTTAAAATGGGGTGTATTTTGTTGTGAATAAAACTTGAATTTGCTTTGTTTGGTTCCCTCTATAGATCCCAACCAGTAATCAGCACACCTGCGCCTCATCAGTCACAGGGCGGAGCCATCAATTAGTGGGTTTATTCCTAATTTCATCAATAAGCTCTGTAATGAAACATGTTTTCTTTATCCAGGTTTGTGTGCTTCTTTGTGTTGTGTCTAACAACCTTGGTGATGATTTTCATGATATTATCTAACTAATTTTCTCCTTTTTAAAAAAAAAACTTGTGTCATTGTGGTGTTTGTCCAGGTAGGCTGGAGAGTAAGGGGAGGGTCCAGTGGTCTCTTCCCCTCCCTGGGTGGCTCAAGTAAGGGAACATAAATTCATCCTGAGGGGGACAGTCTGTTAATGTGCCCACTTTTGAAAACATGTTGGAATCTGAATGTTTATGTTCCTGTTGTTGATCAGGTGTCATGTTATATGTCCCTCTTTGGTTTACCGAATCCTGTGTAGTGGTTTAGTCCAATTAGGGCGGGGCCAGGAGGGGCAGCCTATATAAAGCCACTTAGACATTAACTGTGGGGGAGATGTTGTCTGTAGCATATCAGTGCCTTCTGTTTTTCAAGCTTATTTGCCACTTGTTCATTTTCATGTAGAGTTACTGTCGATAGTGCTACATATATATTATAAAGACCACAGACAAAATAATAAGTGGTGGAGGTTCTGAAAAGTGAAGCCAATGCAGAAGCACCTTAAACCTGCATTCTTTGTATTGGCCAGCAGGTGGCGACTCAAAAAGAAGTCAGATTACTTTTTAAGCTTATGAGAAAATGACTTCTCACTTGATTTAATACCTCAGTAAATGGTTTCCTGATGAGTTTATGGTCTGAGTTGTTTTCTCCAACACAGCATGATGTTCGTTTTGTAAAATGTGGTGACAAGACGCAACAGAAACACATCCTGCATGTTGAAAACACTTTTGCTATGTCTATGTGCAGGTTTTCTGAACCCTTTTTAGTCAAGTCAAAATTTATTTATACATTTCGGACAACACGAGGTCCAGGACCTCCTTGCTCTCTTTACAGAGGACAAGATCAAATGCCATCTAACAGGCTCGGTGAATAATCATCGACCTGTTATTTTATTATTTAGAAAGTGCTGCTCGATACGGCCATGCAGCTGTATCTGTGTTCTCTCCTGTTGTGCCATCAAACCAAAGCATAATTACAGGCTCGTTTGGTGATCTTGAAATCGTGTTTGTGTCTCTTAAAGGAGGGAACTCCCACATTTTCTGCATTCCAGTGGAAAGAACTGCTCAGACGTTTGTCCTGTTAGAGTAAAGAGACAGAAACAAAAGCACATAACTTTATTTATTTATTATTTTTAACTATGAACTGGACATTCTGGGCCAGATTCCTGCTACAGTATAGTTTATATATAGTACAACATTTTTGTTAACATGCATGCACACATCACATGTCATCCTGGGGATATGTAGCTCAGAAGAACATGTCAGAGTCTGAAATTTATTCTGAAAAATAAGAAAATGCCATTAAAATTCATCTTTGATGGATTCTTTAACATTTTTAGCTTGTCGTTGAAATATTTTCTTGTGCTTTTTCATCATTTTTCTACTTGTGAGGCCGTTTTTTTTGCAGAAGAAAATTTAAAAACTGCACTGCAAATTATCTTCTTATTTATGATCTACACCCATAAATAGAATTTTGGTTTGGTGCAAAGATATATTCTACTCCTCTGGTCACGGTACTGTGTTTGCATGTTCTCTGGTTTCCTACGACAGTCCATAAAGACGTTAAATGAATCGGTGACTTTAAGAATTGTCCCTGAGAGTGAGTGTGGATGGTTGTGTCCATATCAGCCTGGTGCATTGACTGTATGTCAAGATGGACGACATGAGAGCTCCCCAAAAGTGAAGCCAAAACATCTCAATCGCCCCCTGGTGGCTGGCTGCAGTATAGGTCATAAACTCCTCCCCCTCCATGTTAGCAAATGGGACATGGGCCAAACTAAAAACTCACAGAATTGCATGAAATACATTTTTCCCAAAGATGGTTTTTGTCATTTTAGGTAGTTCTTATCATGTTATTATGTTATTTGATGCTATAAAAAGGGTCTGAAACGTCATGATTGACAGCTGAGTCCTGCTCGGGATTGAGTCTGGGAGAACTCGATACCGTGGCTCCACCCCCCGATCACTACTGCACAGACTCTGGCTCCAAATGACCTCACCAGCACAAGATGGCAGCACACGTACCCGGGATATTTTGGCTTCATTTGCGTACAGTGAGAGGACATAATGACGTGTTGTCCATCTTTAGTTATGTCAATCGTCGTGTGATGGACTGGTGACTTGACCACCGTGCCGGTAACCAGCGGTGGCAGCAGGAATCAAGACAAGCCAAAAAACCTTAGTGTGTAAAACCATTTGTTGTGATTTCCTGACTCTTTAAGGAGAGGAACAAGTCAAAACAATGTCCTCAAAAGTGACAAAAACAAGCGTATGTGTGGTGTTCTCTCTGGGGGCTTGAGGTGGGGCCAGGCGGGTCGGCTGACGACTCAGAGAAAGGAGGATTTCGTGAAAATGGCTGTCCTAGCGTTTTCTCCGCAACTGATGGATTAGACGAGCTGTAGCAGGGCGGCGAAGAAGAGCGGCCTTTCTCACAAAGTGCAGGTGTTTGCTTGTGTGTGTGTGATTATGTTTGTGAGCATAAAAAAATGCACTGCTAGCAGAAATTGGCTCGCAGGCCTGTGTGATGATGGCACAATAAAGGTTTCCACAGTCAATACTCCAGTACAGTACAATAATTTGCACAGGGGCCAATGCATAGCTGGGAACTATCTGAATCAATAAGTGGGAAAATAAATAAAAACTGGCGCTGGGACAGTGGAGGAAATATACCACCAAATGGTAAAAACGTCAGTAAAATGGAGAGGGCAAGCACTTTCTTTGAATTAATTTCAGTTTATGCCTGTTTGAACTATCAAAACACACGAGGCGGTCAAGAGCATGTGGGTGGCGGAGAGAGGAAGCAAAGTAAATCCAGAAACACATTCCTGATGTAAAAATATGCAAATGCACCGACAGCAAAGGTCTCATCCCAACTGTATTGATCCCGGCAGATAATCTGTGCCACAAATCTAATTAAGACACAATCTAATTGAGGATGAAGTGTTTTGCTGCTGGAAAAATACATTTAAACAGCCTCCTGGGACCAGTGAGGATCAATGTTGTCTTCACTGGGTTTGCCAGCTTTTGCTGAATTCAGGAGGGAGGAGGAACAAATTTGGCAGGAAAACCAAGATGAATGGATAAGATGCAGGAATAAAAACAGATCGATCGAGGTTATCGAGAATGATATTTGCCAGATGACTCCATCAACACAGGCTCAAGAGAGGGTAGAAAAATGGCAGAAATCTAGTTCCCAGTGCGACATCTGGCTGAAGAGGACTCGTCTGACGGACATTCAGGTCAGAGTGGAGGAGCAGCGATTTGAGAAATTACAGGCAGGTGGGGAAAGAGTTTTCCATTCCGAGTGGACTGACGGGGATGAAAGGCTGGCTGGGGGAGGGGGTCTTGTGTCAGGGGAGGTAGAAGAAATACAGAAAGGAAAGGAAGAAATACACCGATCAGCCACAACATTAAAACCACTGACAGTTGAAATGAATAACATTGAGCATCTCGCTACAGCGCAATATTCTGCTGGGAAACCCTGGATCCTGACATTCATGTGGATGCCAGTTGACACAAACCATCCGCACAAACACCCTGGCGATCAAGCACACACCCCATGGCACGGCACACCCCGATGACATTGGTCCCCCAGCAGGACTTAAGAGCTTAAGGCGTCCACCTGGCCTCAAAATTAATGATAAAGATGATTTTTGATGTCGGCATGTCCACATACTTTTGGCCATAAACTGAATTGTAGTACAGGACTCCTGAGAAGTATTTCATAATGAATAATCGGGAGATCCGTTCCAAAATGTTAGGCTTCATATCCAGTTTGAATTGAAAAAGTTTTGGAATGTTAAAACTCTCATTAATCAAGAAGTTATGCAAGCAGAGGTCTTCAGATGACTTCATTATTTAAAAAAACAAAAATGTTTACGAGTGGGCGTCGTTCTTAAATACATTTTGTTAAGAGGCACATTCATTAGTTCTGCTCTGATCACTTTAGCATTTAGCTAAAAGCACTGCTGTGTCTGAGTACAGCCCGTAGGTCGCATTTGTAAATAAAGTTCATTTTTTGATAATAATGAAACTTTATCAGTTGATCTGTTGAAACGACTTTTCAATTAATTGTTTCATCTTAAAAAAAAGAAAAAAAGTGCTCCACTGTCGTCGGAGCCTGAGGTATCGTCTTTCCTTTGCTTGTTCGTCTTTGATGATGTGAGATAAAGAGAAGCTGCAAATCCTCAAATCGAAGAAACTGGAACCTTCAAATGTTTTAGCATTTTTATTTGATAAAGTACTTAAAAAGGATGAATTAATTATTAAAACTGCTGAATACTTTTCTGCATCTCTGTACTTGTAAAACAGAGAACTTGTGTTTAAAAAATAAGAAAGGCCCGTCAATGGAAAAGCCAAAGTGACGGGTTAAATAGGAGCCGGTGGGAAAAACACAAGCAGACATCCATTTTATGTCCGTCCCCATCATCCGAAGATTGACAGAACTCTCCCAACAGAAGAGCCTCTTCTTACACAAACAACGCTCTCGGCTGTCGACACTTCTAATTAAGCCTTCTCTTAACGGGCATCCCTCTGATCCTCACAGCCCTCCTGGAAGATAAGAAGACACTGATGGGGCACGGAGAGACGGGCGAGGAGGGAAAACGAAAAACCATGTCTATTAAATCAGTAATTAAGTGAGAGCGGCGGAGTCAATCGGAGGGGTAAAAAACCAAGAGAAACCTGGGGCGAAAAGTGTCAACCGGCGTGATTAAGTCCTTGAAGTGTAATTGCACAAGGGAAAGAGGGTATTTTTGGCATCGGAGAGGGAAAGTCCAGGAGGAAGGAAGCCGGTTTGGGCGACGCTTGAAGAAAACAATACTCAAGTTGAAAGAAGGGGAGCGGAGGAGCCTAGTGCTCGCCGTTGATAAAGCGCACCATCTGTTGTTTATATGGCATCGTTACCTCGTGGGCATCCTCTGAGAAGAAAATGAGACAAACAACACGGGAGCCGGTATATCCATTAAAAATTACATTTTTCTTCTTTTACGTTCCCCCTCTCGAACTTTCGTGCACGCTTGTGAATTCTTCTCACAATTGTTTTCCACACCAGATGTTGAGAGTCTCTCGGGGAGGAAAGAATTGGAAGCGGTTCAGGATCTGTTTGGCCATCTGCCCTGCTCATGGCAAAGGGCACAGCGAGAATATGCCCGAGAGGGGTAGAAGCTGATTGGAACGTGCCTCGAATCAGGCAGGAAGAGGAAGTCAAGAGGCAAGAGAGACGTGATGATTGTCATCTCCTGAGCGGGAATCAAACCAGATATCAGGGTGTTCCCAACTCGCGGAGTATCTCAAGTGCTTTTATTCATGCAGATATAAACTGAGTAACCCAGTTTCACTTCTGCACACCAAAACATCATGAATACTTTAGAACAAACCTGGCTGGCGGGAGGATTTCTCAGGCATGGAAACACTTCTAGTGTTTTTCACCTTCAATGCAAGCCCATTGTTTTGACTGCATTGTGATACAGATCACATCAAGAGTTCTGCTCAGCCTGTGAAAACGAGGTTTGATCTTGTGGCTCTGGAGGCAAATATCCCTGATGGGGTTTTTTTTTACAAACAAACTGGAGATGTGTGGTTTGAAAGAAGTTAGCATTTAGAATACGGATGGACTAAAACTGCTCATTTGATATATTTTACTTTCTTAAACTATATACTCTGCTGATTCCAGTGTGTGGTTATTCTTCTTATTTTGTAATCGGGAAACCAAATCATACCATTAACATTTATCAAGACGGCTGCTCCACTTCCTCCCGCTGTACAAAAATGAAGCCAAAATATCCCGGATACGAGCGCTGCCATCTTGTGCTGGTGACGTCATTTGGAGCCAGAG
>JBBPCS010000002.1:10030121-10046966 GCA_037974645.1 Hollardia meadi
AGCTAGCTGTGGCAGACGTTAGCTAGTAGTGGCAGACGTTAGCTAGTAGTGGCAGACGTTAGCTAGCTGTGGCAGACTTTAGCTACCTGTGGCAGATGTTAGCTAGCTGTGGGAGAACATGTTTGTCTGGTGGTTTTAAAATGTAACTGCTCATTGAAATGATGCATTTTAATATGGCATTTATAATTAAGGTGAATTCTTGAGCATTTTTAGATATAAAAATAAGTATTTTTTAAATTACAAAGTACAGTAATAGTAACAGTAATCTTGGCTGTATCACCACCTCCGAGGCCCAATAGATGATGCTCTGAAGCCCACTGAGAATAGCTGGTTTAGTACTTTTATTGAAGTAATGGATCTGAATGGTTCCTCCAGAATGAAGTACTAAAAGTAGTATTTTTCACATGAATAGTTTTCTTTTAAGAACACATTCATCTTGTTGGTAAAACCTGTAGCTTTAGTGACTTCCCAGTCTCTGTCTCCTCTGACAACATTCTGCACACCTCCATCTTTGTGAAACTTGCAACATAGAACTTTGTCCTCCACTAATCCTTTCAAATATTTAACTTTTTGGCTGCCTGACATATTGTAGGAGTGTTCCCTGAAAAATTGATATTGCTTTTACTCACTCCGTCGCACACTGTCACCCAACACTGCGTCCTACAAATAGGAACCATGACTTTTTTTTTTCTTTTTTTTTCTCAGCATGAGGAAAAGTCTCATCTGCTGCCAGGCTTAAACGGACGACAGTCTCCAAAGCTTACGGCAACAATCCACGATACATCCTGGAGAGCGTAATAGTGATACCAGAAAATAGTTCCTTTGACAAATCTGGCATTTCATACCGAGTTCCAGTGTGAAAGTGCGAGGTATGTGAGGTAGCTAAAGACTGGAGTATACAGGAGCTGGTGGAGCATTAGCAAAAGGAAACTCCAATGAAAGATGCAACTTTTTCGCATAAACAAGTTGTTGGAGAATTCGTGTGATTCTTTAGATCTGTAAACACTTTATTTTCTCGGCTGCATGAAATGCTGAAGAGAACAATATGGAAATTTGAAGCGAGTTTTGCCTGTTTTTGTTGTGTTGGAAGAGTTTATGTAGCGTATAGAGGTGCCTTATTTTTCCAGTGTGCAGGAGTTAAATCAAGTTATTGATCTCCATCCAGAGACGACTGCAGCTGGTAGCAACGGAAACGGAGCCGCTATTTGCAAAGGAAATAAAATGCTTGACTGACAGTGAATTTAATAAAGTGTGAATGTCAGTCAACGGATAATGTTAAATGGTGATTTGAGAGGGCGAAAGGAAAATGGTAGGTGTTGTTGTCAAATAATACCTTTAGAAAAAAACAGTTTATCAGATTTCTAAACTTTATTTTGTTAAACTTATTGCACTTCTTATTCATTTAATATTGCATATTTCATTTATCTTTTACTTTTCTTCTCCATATAATTATTTCACTAATGCTATGTCCTTCCCCAGCTTAGTAGTTAAAATTAGCGGTAGCACTCTACTTTACAGGTCCTGTTATTTCCAGGTAATTTGAGAGGAATTTGAGAGAGAATTTCCTGGAAAGATCAATTAAAATTGGTACAAATTAAAGGGGAAAGTACGGACAATGCTCCGAGAAGGTTATTTATGATTTATTACTGTTGCGTTCATAAAGATTTATTGATTTGAAGAGAGATTTCCATAAAAGAGCAACTAAAATCTGCTGATTCTGCTGCTAAAATATTGCTTTTTTTTATTGAATTAAAGAATATGAATACTTTCTCAACCATTGCTGATCTGACGGTATATTGATGGCATTAAACAAGATCCAATTAAATGCTTAAATAATGATTTGAGAGTTTTGCTCTATTTGATATTTAAAGCTGAAGGTTTTTTTTCTTATGCGACATTGAAACCCACTGAATTCGGCCGAGGATCTCACCTGTGATCACACATTGTTCATTTTGTTCTCGACTCCTGAAAAGCTTGTTAAAGATATAACAGATCACACGCTCCTCTGTATTTGTGGCTGCTTCTTCCATTATCAGCCCTGTGAGCTGACCATCCAAGTCTCTGGGCACCCACTGAAACACAACACACTGATGACAAGCTGACAAACTACCTTCTTACACCTCGGCCCCCTCCCATCCTCCATCCCCATCACACCCATTCAGCTGTGTAATAAATTTCCCCCAAATCACCTCCAGCCAAACACGAGGACTGACGTGTCCGACGTTCACAACTGCTCTCCCCATCATTGTACGTTTACAGAGCGGCTTCAAGCCAAAATTAATTGTTGACAATTAATTAAGTTATATTGACAATGAATTACTTTGTGTAAAGTGAAATGTGTCTTTCCAAGTGAAAATTATCATAATGCACCAAACGTATTGTTTACAGCAGCAGTCGGAAGCTACCTGCCAAAAACCAAACGGCAGATTAATAACGTTAGCGCGTGTGTTAGCGACCGGCTAGAAAACGGAACATTTAGAAGCTAAAGAGCCAGATATATCTTTCTCAGGAGTTAATGGAGACCAAAACAAAGCTAAAATAAAAGCTTTTAAACAGTTGCCCTTTTGGTGCTGAAGTAATTTCTGCCGTTAGCTAGTTTGCTGTGTTAGCTAGCTGACTGCTTGTACCGGACTGGGAGCTCATAGAACAGGAGCTTTGGACTGTCGGGAGGAGGTTTTTTGATACCGCGGCTGCACAGCCTCTTGCTCCAAATGACATCACCAGCGCAAGATGGAGATGCATCTTTATTTATGTCAATGGTTAACATAAATGGGCGGAATAGGCGACCACGGCCATTTAGGAGACCGGAAGTGTACATGTACCATTTCATACCATTAGCGCAGCTTGTAATGCAGTGTCTTTGTCCTATCTACCATCTTTGCTTGCTTTAAAATAAAGAACATATCATTAGGAGTGAATAGAGCTGGTTGGTTGTGGCTGTGCAGTCCATGTGGTCATTAACGGTGACTGCCTGTGAGGAATAGAGGTGTTCTGCTGCAGCAAAGCCGGCTGCAGTGGCTCCCTGGAGAGCGTTAATTACCTCCCGCACACTATATCAATAAATATTTGAGGAGAAAAGAGGTTCCTGAGGGTAAACAAAGACAGCCAAGTTCACTCAACCACGAAATATAGCACTTCAATAAATAAAACTACAGGGAATAAGCCTTTTTATCTCTTGGTGGAGTCCATTTCTTTTAAGAAAATAACATTTTTAGAGCAGCTAATCTTTGTTTTTCAAGCAGTAAATGCCACAACATATTTCTCTACAAATGTGACGTTTATGTTGAAGCTGAAAAAGGTCCATAACCAGCCAAATAAAACACTTAATTTTCAAAATGAAGACTGCTGGACTCCGTGTTCAGATTCAGAGCGTTTGCTTTTAATAGTTCACCAAAAACAGCTGCTGCTGCTTGTGTCATCGACCCGACACAAACAGGAAACTACAACAGGAACTTCACGGCATTTTACAAACACACAGGCACAGAAATAACCAGCCTCCCTTCTACGCTTCTCTAGTTATCGCTAAAAAAAACAAAAACAAACGGTGTACAGGGCAGTTTTTCCATTTGAAAAAAAAAATACAGAGGACAGGAAGGAGATGCATGACCTCTCAATACTGACATGATGAACAGTTTTACTGGAAGAAAAATACAAAAAAACAACAACCAAAATGGCCGCTGTTTATCTGTAGGCTATAACCTTGTGTGTATCCTTGTTTTTGTGCATTTTCCAGCGTTTG
The DNA here is from genome assembly GCA_037974645.1 of Hollardia meadi. Classification (NCBI taxonomy): domain Eukaryota; kingdom Metazoa; phylum Chordata; class Actinopteri; order Tetraodontiformes; family Triacanthodidae; genus Hollardia; species Hollardia meadi. The sequence goes on from JBBPCS010000002.1 coordinate 10,033,861, forward strand.
CTTGCAAATAATGATGGGATTTTTCCGCCTCTGGATCAATATTCCAATAAATAAGCACTGTACAGACACTATAAGGGTGAAAAATAAAACATGAACAAACGAGGTGCATTTGTTTTCTCCACTCCCCCCGTCACATACAGTGCTTCATTCATGATGGATCGGCAGAGAAGAAAAGGACTAACGACAGGTTCATTTATCACGAATGGAGTGAACCCAGTGTGTGGATAATTACCAAGAGCATGTTAGTGCTGTTAATACTGGTGTGAGTTTCTGTTTCCTGCAAGAAATCTCCAGTTTAACCAGTTATTCCTGCTACAGTTTCCAATTTAGTTCCTACAAAATCCCTTAAAATGAAGGAACTGCAGCTTTCCTACTCAAGTAAAGTTGAATAAGGCTTACAACAGACGGGTTTTGAAGTGTTTGAGTTACATGCCATGACGATGACCCGGTGACTTGGAGGTGGAAGCGGGTTTTGTTAGACGTCTTGACTATTATGGAGATCCAGAGCCGATATTTAGGCTTTAATGTGGCAGAAATCTCCAACCAACCACATCCGGTCACGAGGTCAATTTGAAAAAAAAAAAAAAAGATGGCTGAAGAAAAGAAACACTTTCAGGTTCAGCAAAATCTTTCTTTTTTTATGCAACCGATGTCCGTTTAAGTGTGATGGGATGTAAATAAAATGGGACTAAAACAAGAGAAGCTAACAAGCTAAGATTTGCTTCAAAGGGTTGATCAAGTGATGTGGGAAAGTGATAAAAAGGTGCACAGATAAGAGTATAGAAGGTCCCCAAAATTAATTTAAAAATATATATCTTTGCACACTCTTCTTTAACACTTAGTGGTAGCTGTGCAGATCGTGCTGGTTTAATTTGTGCAGATATTGAAATAATCATAGTTTAAACACAATCCATAAGCCACAATTCTTTCAGGAAACCTTGTTAGTCTGATTGGAATCAAAAGAAATCACAGTGAATCAATTTTTAACTCCAATAAAATTTGAGCATCCAAATAAAATCCAATTCATCTCCACTGTAATTTGGTCAGATATAACAAAATGAAACCATGTGCGTGGCTAAATGCACCCTTAGCTGTGTGTAAAAGAGAAAATGCCACTTTTCTTTTTTCTTTTTTTAATTCAACTCCCCCTCGATGGAAATCCTGAAAAAGACTCTTACCACAGTCAAAGATTGCTACTTCCTAATAAGGCATACGATACAAGCGGTTTGTTTTCATGCTTTAAAGATCTGTAATAACACATTAATGACAACTTTTGTGTTGCCAGATTGAGTCTGCAAGGTGGAGCAGTCTGTTAAGAAAACATGGTGAAGGAGAAACATCAGCCGAACCTAGAAAAGTTCTGTCTATAAATAGTTTATTACTGATTTTATAAAGCACCAACATTAGTTAAAACTTATATAGTATGCCCAATTACAAAGTGCTAGTAATGTTTTATTAACATGTCACATAAAATAAAATGTGCAAGAATATTTCTTTAACTGGGATTTTCTTCATCTCAGAGTTATCTTGGGTAGCAGCAGGAAAAAAAACCCCACTTCAGCCTCAAGTGCTGAGAAATTAGCAAAAGTTTTAGAGCGCCGAGTGCTCGGAGCCAAAAATATTTCAACTTTCAGCACAACACTTCAAACGGGCTTCGAGTATATTCTCATAGCAACAGCAGGAGCTGCAACCAGCAGCGTGTCCCACATGAGCTGGTTCAGCTTAAGTTAAATCTGCAAAACAAATAGTTTGTCTTATTGTAGCCTGTAGCACGAAGCCTTCAGCTGCACAATGACTGTTTTGATTTAATCCATTTAAGTGTCCAAATTCTATTTTTGCTTTGGTGAAGGGCCTTGAAATCATGCTGATGAGATGTCAAATCAAAATAAACATTTCTTTTTAAAAAAGCTACAGCTTAAAGAAAATTAAAGACAAGTTTGCTCATATTTAAAGATGATTTGCTGCTGAGTCGAGAGGAAATCCAAGACTTTGTTTTAAGGTGGTAATTCATGAGGGAAAAAAGTCACTTTTTGAGCTTCAGTGAGTGGATCATCCATAGTTTAGAATTTATTCTTAAGTGAACGAGTGGATAAACACATTTATATATAACATTTTGGTACAGTAAATAATTCTTTTTCGTATTTCGTGATACATCTGAGTGTACTGAATAACTAACACAGCAAGCCCCCTTATCTAAAATGAAAAACAAAAAAAGAAATTACAATCATTCTGTACATGACCAGGCTGCTATACAAGAGTTCACCCTGTTTGTGTGTGCTGTACACTCCATTGCTTTAACGATACAGTAAACACACAAATTGCTTGCCTCAACATATAAAAGTGAAAAGGAGAAACATCCATCTGTGTGCGGATGCCAGAGATATTCAAAAGCAGATAAATCGATAAAGTCGTCATTAACTGGGAACCTTGCGGCGCCCGCCCCCACTCCTGACCCGCTACTGACCCATTACTCACACACGCAAACACACACACCATCGCACTGTTGAGCCCATATCCACCAGTTTTCTAAATTAAGGAAGGTATTAAGATAAAGGGAGTCGATAGTGTGTGTGGGCTGCCGGTGAGAGCCTGGTCAAAGCTGGAGAGTCCGTCTTTACAGGACGATGGAGGTCTGCAGGTCAGGGTGAAAAGTAAACTGATCGATGAGCGATAACACATCCATGGGAAAAAACAAAAACAAAATGGACGCACTGCAAAGAAGAAAATGTTTTCCAATTTTCCGTTATGTTTATTTGAAGAAATTGTTTGACATCAAGCTTTTGCCAAGAGTTAGAAAAGACTTTCACTGCCTGATCTGAGAAGAGCATATGCAAGCCTATCTGCCATCTTGGACAGCTAGGTATGGCAACCAGACCGAAACTTCAGTAAATCGATTAATTTGTTACATTTAGTAATGATTATGATTACATTTGCTTACAATACTTGTTAAAAGTGTTGAAATTGTGTCATAAATAAACAAAACGAAACAAAAATACAAAAATCTGATGTTTTTTCATCAATTTTTACCAAATAAACACACAAAACTTATTGATCCAAAAGATTTCTAAATGTAGAAACATGAACAAAATATTTCGGGACGACGTGATAAGGTGGAAGACCAAATCTTTAGCTTTCTGCTGCAAAAAGAATGAATGCTGTAGCTCTTATGGTTTTTATTTTACATCGATTTTAAAGAGAATCATGCAAATAGTGACCTTCCGCGGTGGGAGATCCATTTTCATAGGTTTAAATTCAAAGGAACTTTATTGGCATGAAAGTTTCAAGGGCAATACTGCCAAAGTACAATTTGTCCAAATATTTGGACACAATAAAGACTATATGAACCTTTAAAAAAATGCTATGCTACGACAGGCAACCACACATGAAAAAATCGTTAGCAAATGTAATCATAAAACTAAACTTGAACTGAACTAAACTTAAGAAATTAGCGGTTTTACTGCAGTTCTGGCACGTTTTGTCCGAATGGTGTTGCCGTACCTACCTGTCCAAGATGGCGGACACGCTTACACATGAGTTACTCAGATCAGGTTGTGACAGAGATCGATAGCAAGCTCATATACAGAGTTAGAGCAGGGATGCGATTAGCTTAGATTAGCTTAGCTTACAGACTGGAAGCAGGAGCAAACGGTTAGCCTGGCTCTCTATAAAGTTAAATGCCTAACAACGTTTTTTAAGTTCACAAATTTTTTATGGTGGTTTTATTTTACGTGTTTTAACTAACTCACGTAGCATGTAGCACATTAGCACAAACATCTGGAAGCAGGGGGGAACCAGCTAGCTTTGCTCGCTACAAACAGTGCCAGAGCTCACGAATGAGTGTCATATCTTGTTTATTTAACCTGTACAAAAAATGTAGAGGTGAAGTTGTAATTTTATGGGGAGTTTTCTGCTAAACCCACATAGCATGTAGTAGCCTACCTCGCACATCACATTTCTGTTTTTGTACAAATTAAACAAATACATGAAGATACAACGTGTGAGCTTTAGAGATGCTGATAAAATGTCAAGCTTTTAAACATGTGAGAGCCAAGTTAGCTGTTATGCTAGGCTAAGCTAATCGCATCCCGGCTCTACAGCCGTACATAACGCACAGAAATGAGCGTGGTATCGATCTAAGTCGTGGACAGATTATTTAGATATTTCCAAACTATCCTTTTTAAATTTTTATTTTGTCACCCAATTCTAAATACAGTATTGAGCTATTTCTTTATTTACCAGATAGCTTGTACATTTTTGGCAGCTAGCATCCTACTAGAAGGCTGCACAGAAGCTGCACAGCAACTAGTAAAGATCTCGTAACTGAAAAAAAATGTATAAATTGACGACTTTTAAGCCTCAATAAAGCAACTCACTAGTAAGCAAGTTTTTAGTTTAGGCCTGTAATATTCTGGCATGAGCAAACAATACAATACAATTTGTCCTTTTCTGACAATCCCTTTCGTAACCACGTAGAACCATCGTAGCAAAAGTTCTGAACAGGAACACGTTGTGTAAAAGAAATAAAAAAGAAAGCTGTGTTGACTTTGAGTTTCCCAGATGATCCAAATGGGGCCAGACGTGGATCCTACACAGTTAATGTCTGCAGCCTCACAACGGAGAGCAGCCGAGTCCGAACTCTTTGTCCTGCAGCACCAGCTTTGGAACCTACACTCAGCTAAACAACACTATGATAACCGATGAACTTCTACAAACCACAGACTAAACAGGCATTCCAACAACTGTGACTGAGTGTCAAATCGGCCGTTAGCCAAAAACATTTCTGGAGTAATTCCCAAATCGTTCTTGGAGAGAAAATGGACGGGTAGGAAAAGGGTGGGATTTTCAGGGCCGTTGCTGTCGGACAAGAGGAAAGTTTTTATCTGTATTTCCATTACATTTCGTTTCATTTCAGTTTCCCAAATAAAAAAAAGGGATACAATGGCAGACCGTTTGTGGATCTCCTCCCTGCCCTATTCTTCTTCATACGTTTCTCTCTACGTTGCTGTGCAGTTTCCGTAGATGCTCATGATGTGAGTTTGATCCCCTCTCCTCAGCAGAGTCCCGCCCTGAGGAGAGGCAGGGCTAGTGGGGGAATCCAGGGGGGTCTGCGGCAGTCCGAGCAGTCTCCCCCCTGCCCTCAGCCACAGGAGATGACAGTGAAGCGTTTGGAGATGCAGGACATGTTGTGCAGCACGATACCGAGGAGGAAGAGCAGCACGCACGCCACCAGGATCACCGTGCACACACCGGACCACGTGGAGCCCTTCCCTCCTCCTCCCACCGGGCCAGTAACTCTCCTCTCGCCGTCGCCGCCCTCCAGCCCCACGGCAACACCCTCCAGAGACATACCCAGGCCCAGAGGCTGCTGCTCGGGCATGGTCACCACCGTCACCCCCTTCTGCTGGCTGCCAGGCAGGAAGCGACACCCCAGCTCCCCCGGCAGGCCGAGCGCCCGCTCCTTGGCGACTGGCAGCGGCAGCATGTAACAGCCGTTGCTGGGGAGGCGGATGAAGACGGGTGTGTGCTCAGAGGCGTGAGGGATGGCGATGACGGTGATAATGTCCGGGTCATCCGGGAGCTGGGAGACAGACAGGCCCGGCGGGAGCTTGGTGACGCCGCGGCACCACGGACAACGAATCTCCTTCTGGCTGCTGCGCATCTGGGTCAAACACACCGAGCAACACGTGTGTCGGCAATCCAGGAGTTTGGGCCGCCGTCGGGGGCTGTAGTAGTTAAAGCAGATCTGGCACTCCAGAATTGAATCTTGGGAAAGAGTCTCCATTGTTTAAAGATGGGTAGATGGTCCGTTTTTATATTTACTAGCACAGAACAGCAAATATCTTTAGAGAAGATAAATCAGGCAGGTCTTGTGGAAAGGTTGCACAACTCCAGGTGAAGCTAAGATAGCACAAATGGGTCAGATGCTTGATGTCCCACCACCGTCCACGACTTCACAGTGATGTCATAGCTCTTTGGTGGCAACATGGTCGTTCATCTGCAACAGAAGAGAAGAGAAAGCATTGTTGAGACAATGAGGGCAGCAACAGAGAGAGCCTAGATACTGACGAGAATTGAGCTTTGATGTGAACTGATGTGAACATTTCTGAGGAGATTAATCGTTTTGTTACTTTGAGGAAGTTGGTGTTATTTCACAGATCCGTAGAATCAGTCCTGACACACAGACATTTGTCGTTATGAGACTTGCATATGTGCAAAACAGGAATCAACTGGGCAACAAGTAAAACCATTTGTGAGCAGAAGCCTGTTTTATTAGACATTTTTTAGCCAGCAAAGCATACAGGAAGCTAGATCAATCTCAGCAAATGAATCAACACAAACCTGTAACAGGTGTGCAGTAAAGGCTCTTAATTCCCTCTAGATTTTCTGCATGCTTTAGCACCAATTGTCAGTTATTTTATCAGTTTTGCTGATTGCAAATTATTGGTATCTGTAGTGCCTCTAAAAGCCATCACCCAAACCAACATAGTGTTTCCTGCAGTATATAGTAAATAGGGTAAATAATGCATTTACCCTATTTACCCTATTACTAGACGTCATTTCAAATTTCAACATTTAAATTGTACTTAATTCTAGAAGTTATTCATTCAGACGTTACACCTCTGTTTCTCTCTCCCTGTGTCTGCCCTGATTTTCTTCATCAGCATGATGTTTTATAAAGTCGCCCAAAAAACACAACTTGCATGTTGGATATTCTTCACGTGGAGGAGGCTTGATGTTCATGACTTTGCCTATTGAAGCGATCAAAACCAACGTGGTACTGAATGACATCGCACCAACCAGGAGGGATGGAATACCAGAGAACATCTTTGTGTTTCTCTGCAGAGAATGTGTGATTGTTAATAGACAGAAGGGGTAAAACAAGGGGAGATTGTTAACTACTTAATGGATCGTGGATGACCTCATTCTCTCAGATGGACAAAAAAACTAGGAATTACCGCCTCACAGTTGTATGCCTCCACGCACCAGTAAATTTGCAGTTTACACCCATGTCTGTCCAGACTCATATAATATATGTAGTGAGTGATAGAGAGCTTGGTCACATGGTGAACCGACAAGCTCAATATCAGCAGAACCAAAGAGCTTGTGGTGGACGGATGTGGATGGATGTTGCTGCAAAGAAGCTCTAAGTCCAAGTGGACATTTGTGCCAAATTTGGGGGGGGGGGAATCCATCAAAGCATGGGAAAAATGTGAGGTCACATTGACGTAACCCACCAAATTCTTATCAGTTGTGACTCAAGTGAATGTTGGTGCCAAATCTGAAAAATTTCCATCAACGAGTTCCAGATATATCGGGTTCACAAGAAAGGGACGGACAGACAATCCAAAAACAGAGGCCCAGAGGCATAATAAAAGGCTTGGGCAGTCCACAGAAGTATAATGTGTGGGAAACATGATGTGAATGTGTGTGTAAGAGAGGGAGAGCCGCACAGCTCCAAAAATAGAAAATGAATGTGTTGATATCGTGGTGGGCCGCTACAAATCATACATGTATGGGAAAACCCTGTCATAATATGGTTCTCTCCAACCCTACAAACATAAGCTTCACCACTGCCGTACCATGCAAAACTGTAACCTCCACCCCCAAAGCAATCTAAAACAATATAATCTTCATAGTTTTAGTTATAGTTTCACTCTGAAGGTCTCAAACTCACAAAAACACTCAACAAAAAATGCTCTGTCCAGATCATATGCCAGGACTGTATCAGTTGGTAAAGTTTCCCTGCCAAGCATTTGAAAAATATTCAGCAAAAATAAGTAAAGGCTATTTATATTTGAAGAGCTGGAACTTGCAAATGTGTTGTTATTGTCCTTGAAACACTTGTGAGTGATGCGAAACATTCAGAGGAACAAATCGCACCACAGATCCCACAGCAGGGAGCGAAGACACAACCCTGTATGAGGGAGATGAGGTGGTCAAATAATTGGATTAAAGTCATTATTATGTACAACACACATCCCAGACATCACCCTCCAGCTGCAGTGAGGTCGAGTTCATGAGACCCTTCGCCTCAGTATCTGTGTTAAGTACGTCTCCTTCAGGCCACAGACTCACATAAAGAATGTCTTCCTCCACCCACTCCTCTTGCATAATCACATCTACCGTGTTAATCCATGCAGAAGCTGTGATGGTTTACTTTTTCAGATGATTAAACCCTGTCAAAATAGCACCAAGGAAACAATGAATACCAAACAGGGCCCTGACGACTTTTTCTCTTTATTTTTTGCCCAAATTGTCAAGTGTGAAAACTGCTGAGGAGGGACTAGATTTTTCTTTCTGTCCGCTGCCATCTCAACAGAGCCGGAGTCCCTCCGGGCGTGACTGTGGGTAGACAGCAAGAGTGAAGAGTGAGATGGAGAGGAAAGTGGTGATAGAAATGGGAAAAGGTGACCACTGATTGGCCTGCAACAATGTACATCTCTGTCCTTTATCGAAAACAAGATATCAGGCAATTAAACCCTGTGGGGACATCGACGCAGCAATGACAGATAAGAGTGTTTTCACTTGCTTGGAGCAGTCCGGAGTCCTTTTAGTTTGGTTCATTTGGAGGAGAGAGGATGGTCACATTCGACCTTGGCGATCGAACATAACTGCAATAAGATTTAGGATTTGAGGGCATTTTATCGAATTGAAATCCAACACAGATTCCGCTTATCAAACGGAGTCCTTTTTGAAAACATCCCGTCGATCGATCCGTCAATATCTAGGTCCAGGACGTCATTGCAGCAGACTAAACAAGATGGCCAAGGTGCCCTTGTCTAAAGCTACGTCTTCCAACTCTTCCCGGTTGATTCTGTGGCATTTCCAGGCCACATGGGATATGCACCGATCGGCCACAACATTAAAACCACTGACAGTTGGAATGAATAACATTGATCATCTCTCTACAGTGCAATATTCTGCTGGGAAACCCTGGATCCTGGCATTCATGTGGATGCCAACTGACGCAAACCATCCGCCCAAACACCCCCCATGGCACCGGCACACTCAGCTGACTTCTTTCAGAGTGAAGGAGCTGTGGTTCTATTCTGAACTCTTTCCAAATGGATAGGATCCTCAAACTACTTTCAAAACCCTGATTCTAGTAAGGTTTAGTTTTTAGGGATGCACCTATCTGATTGTCAGGATAACAACCTTATTAAGTGGTTCAAGTTATGGCCAAATATGACCAAATTCAGTGTTTCTGCTATCAGTTCGAATATTCATTAAGTCAGGATGGATCACCGGCTCAGTTTCAGCACTACCACACCGCCTGGTCTTATGTGACTCACATTAAAATGATTCCAGGCAGTGTGGAATCGATTATCCGAGTTCAGGTATTGGAGTCTGTATCGGGACAAAACAAGTAGGTTTCAATTGTTTTTAAGATGGACCACAATGTACGAAGGAGCGTAGGTTCTATTACATACATGCCCTGTGTATTAATAGTTCATGTTAATGTAACTGTTTACTTGTACAAGTAGTACCTGAAAGCTTAACAAAGAACAGATATTTCATTTCCAATTCTGCCAAATGGAAACTAGGTTTTAAAAAAAGTATCCTCTCAAGGTGCAATGCTGTTTGTCTTGTTAGCAGTCAGACTACAGGAAGCGACCCAACAATGCAGTAGTTTTACGGGACAGACGGTCAAATACTTTGCCGCAACGATAATTTGAAATTTGCCCACATGAATGTTTTGTGCAAAGCTTAACGTAAACAAATCTTCCAGTTTTAATTCCCCTAAATTGAAACTGGATACAAAATGCAACCCAATCCTTTTGTAAATAAACCAAGATGCCTCATAAAATTCAAATGCTGTGTGTCTACTCTGCATTCTTAGGTATGTAACCCTGCAGTCTTACTGCTGAGTTTTACGTGGAAAGATGGTTTAAACACTTTCCCTCCGACAGTAAAGAAACCAGGTGTTCTCACACTAAAAATCCTTCAGCACAGTAAATACTCAAGTGAATCCTCCTTAGTCTGCTAAACTCTACGGTCAAGTCAACCTATCCGTGGTCGTCACCATCATCCAGCAGCACCACCAGCCACCCCCACCCCCTGGGCAAAAACACTACCTGCCCTGCCGGGTCCGGACGCCAGACCCTCCACTCCTCCTGCCTCCTCGCTCTGCACTCCCCAGCTGACCTACTTTCTCCACCCTGTTACCGTGTCAAAGTCGAGGAAAAGTGGAATCCTGGCAGTTTCACGTAGAAGTGAGGAGAGGAGTACGTACAGGAAGCAGAGAGAGAAACCTGCCCTTGAGGGGGCGAGACAGCCCAGGGTATTACTGAATCCTTTTCCCAAAGATAAGGATTAGCTTTGATCTGACATAAATGCTTTGTGGCTCAATATTCCCATACACCCAGTCGCTCTCTCTCTCTCTCGCCTGCCTTCCATCTTCCCGTCTGACTAAAAAGCTTTTCCTCTCCTACTTTACATCAATTCTTCATACTTTTCGGCAGGTAATTTCTTTCCTTTTCCCACCCATCAGTCTTTTCCTTTCCACAACTATGAACACTTAAATAAATCTGCACCATCAATACAAGAAAATGCTGAAACACAAATCTTTGCAACTCTCAAATCACAAGAAGCAGCTTTTTCTTGGACATGGAAAGCTTAAAGAAGTTATGTATGTTGAACAAAATGATGTTCGCAATTCCACAGTGACGTGCAACTAAGGCGAATAAATAAAACATTTTCATTATTGATTAATCTGTTTATTTTCTCAATTACTCAATTGATTGTTTGGTCAGGAAAGCTCAAGTTGACATCCTCTGATTGCTTGTTTTATGGCAACAAAACCAAAGTGTTTTAATTTTCAGGTCTTTTCATACAAAACGGACGTCCGTTACCTTCAAACCAAAAGAGTTCACACAATGCTGATAAAGCTGATCACCGCCAGATAAATCTCTCTACACAGAATAACAGATAACAGATACACAGAATTAAAATTCTGAAACTCAAATAAAAATTTTAAAAAAGGAAAAGGAGAAAAAGAAAACAAACAAAAAAAATGGCCCACCAACCCCCAGACAAGGGCCATAATAATAATAATCTAATAATTAACAATAATTAATGAATTTAACATAATGATATCACACATTATACTTAGATACCTGTATGCAAAAGACAACAACAGACTGAAATATTACCCATGTAGTTCCTTCAATATCAATCATATAAACAGACGGAGGATCAACACCTTTCCATAACAAAGCAATGCATTTATTAGCAGTCATTTATCATGGCCAGTTTGATATATCGTATCTTATTTCTTCTAGCAAGAGGGATGTCGGATGTATCACCTAGTAAAGCTACTTTAGGTGAATAAGGGATCTGAAACCCAATAATCGTCTGCAATATTTGAGCCCCAGTAGTTTTTTAAAATTTTTTATTGTAATGCCAGAACATATGAATAAGGCTAACAAATCAGCTGCCATATCTGAGTATTTTAGCTATTATTTATTTTTGTATAGTTATTTTTCATCGCTGCTCTCAGCCTCAACTCTCTAATGTCTTGATGACAGCGGAGGAGATGGTCTGAGGCAACACGGCGATGGATCGTCATTCCTGTCAGAATCAGAGGGAAGTAACACGTCTGCTCTCGAGGAGCGCTCTGAGGTCATGAAACGGCAGCGAGGAGCAACCGAGGCTGCAACTTAACAACATGATTTATCGGTTCAACTGAGCTGTAAGCAGGGCGACCTGGCTTTCCGTTTGTGACCCATTTTCTGTCACACCTACGTGGAAACACAACAAAATACCCTCCCAAAATCTCCAGAAGCAGCTTTCCTGAACAAGAGCTGAGATTCTCAACATGAAGACAGACGGTTCCACATCAGGGGAACCATTTGAAGGGAATTTCAGGATGTGATTTAGCCTCCATCTGCTCTATTTTTCTCAAAAGCGTGACTCTTAGTAGTGTTCGTGTGGCGTAATCAAGGGAGCGGGGAAGGACGTATGATTTAGTAATGATGCAGAGTGACCGAGGGGCGGTCTTCACCACCCCAACATGCCGGGGGTCCAGTGGGAGTAACCAAACAGAACACACACACACACACATTCCCTCAGGGCCTCCACACACAATCAGCTGAGGAGAAAGTGCACACGTCCCAGCAGACGGAAGTTAAAAATAACCACCACAGCCAGAAGTACACACATACATGCACACACTCATACACACACAGCTCCACCCAGCTCCATATGATAAACTACCTGGAAGCAGCAGGGGGAGGTAGGTAGAACCCTGTGGTGGTTTGAACTGGTGAGATGTCGGCGAGATGATGACGTTCGCATGCATGCTGGTTCATTAGGACGTGTCCAGGTGAGCAGGTGCAGGTGTTTTCAGGCAATAAACAAGTCAAAGAGAGACCGACTGATACTGGTTTTGGTAATAATCCCTCAATTTAACCTGGTAAAGTACACACTGACAGGAGTATTTTTCCATCACTTTCAAATATGGCAGAAACAACAGCTCCACTCGGAGTCTCTCCGTGTGATTTGTGGCACTCCGGCATCATATTTCTAATGAATTCTATTATGCTCCAGTGGACATTCAGTCATTTCAAAATGACAGATAAACAGCCTGCTGTGATGCAGGTGTTGCATATGCTGAATTTATGCTAATTGCTTGTCACTTAAAGTATGAAATCAATCTTAGAATATCCTTGTTTTACATTTGCGATGAAAACATTTCATCACTGAATTAAAGCTCAGGTGGTAACAGAACAGTCGATTAATCTTGATCTGTTTTCGCCGTGGGATTTTCTGCAGCGACATGCAGTATGTTACAGTACAAAACAAACATGCCAAATCAAACGTGTTCTCCTCTTAAGTCTTGACTGTGGGCGGTGTGCCGAGCAGACATTTGCATACAGTTGGTGTGCTGTTTTTCGTCACCCACACATCAGAACTTTGGATGGGAGTCAGCATCATCTCCAGAATACATTTAACAGCTAAAGGAGTCAAGCAGGAGCTGCCGAGACTAAAGGGCAACAGCAGCTCCTTCACTGAGTGGTCGGCCGCTTTTTGCACTGTGTGTGTGTGTGTGTGTGTGTGTGTGTGTGTGTGTGTGTGTGTGTGTGTGTGTGTGTGTGTGTGTGTGT
>JBBPCS010000002.1:10047066-10071648 GCA_037974645.1 Hollardia meadi
GTTTTAATTAGTTATTTGATGCTATAAAAAGGGGCTGAAACATCATGATTGACAGCTGAGCCCTGCTCGCGATTGGGTGAGCGGGTGTATGGGCGGGAACTCGAAACCGTGGCTCCACCTCCCGATCACTACTGCACAGACTCTGGCTCCAAATGACATCACCAGCTCAAGATGGCAGCGCTCATATTCGGGATATTTTGGCTTCATTTTAGTACAAAGGAAGTGGAGACACGTCGGCCATCTTTATTTATGTCAATGGTTCTTCAATTCAGAGACAAATTGAATCAAATAAACAAAACTTTATTGACATAGCACTTTTCTAAACTGCATACTGTACCTCGAAGTAGTGAGAAAATATATTTATTTGTGATTTGGATGAACCGACTCTTTAAAAGAAGACACTGAAATGACAAACTTCATAATTAATCCAAATGTTTGTTTGTTTGTGCTGTTTTATTTGCCATACTCATAAACGCACAGTTTCAAGCGCTGATGCTGAAGTGACAAACCATAAAAATGCCTCGCGACAATTTTCTTCATCTTTCTATCCTTAAGAGAGGACTTCAACATCAACCCACATCCGCCCTGTGAAGGGAAATCATCACTGCTGGATGTTTTACCCACAGAGACTGTTTATCTTGTTCTATGTGAAATATATGCGCCATATCAGGCATCCCGCCACCACCACCTCATACTTTAAATCCCCTGAGGAGCCAATCACGCCGAAGCCTTTCACGTTTACTCCATAATGCAGACGTCATGAAGATGGAGTGGCATCGCGAAGAAGGAATCGACAAGATATGAGCTCTGAGGTCATCCAAACCCTGCTGTTCGTCTCCACCCCTGAAAACTGAAAAATCTGAGGGGAAATCATATGTTTTGCGCTCTGGTGCGGCAACTTTCCTCATCCCATCTGGCCTCCCTCACTGCGCATTGTTAGCTTCAAAGGGCCTCTTCTTCTTGTTAGCAAGGAATCACTTAAGAGGGTTGTTGCAGAAATTGCAAAAGCTTTCCACTGTCTGTGTTTCAAACAATGCACCAAAGCAGGCCTTTCTTCCCTTTGAAGACGGCACATTGTGTGGGCTCTCTGTGCAGATCACTCCGTAGAGGATGAGGAGAAGAAAGCAAAGCAATGTGAGGCAGAGTGAGCAGTTGTTGGCCTGTTGCAAGGCCCTGAAAAATCACACATGCACTCCCACAATTCTCTCATATGAAGAAACTGACAGAAAGGCACGTTCTACATCCTGTTTACCTCGCCTCCAGCCAGGAAAGCTATTATTGCTGCATAACGTCATTGCATGTTTCATTTGAAACAATGTCTGTAAGATTGGTTTCATTACCTGGTCTCAAAGGCCTGCTGAACACTGCATAAAATCTAATGGTGTGGCACAACACGATTCATTATTTATTCAATAAGTTTGTGTATTTTTTCCCCCTGGGGAGCGACATTACATATTATCGGTCAATAGTGGGGTTTACAGTCGCCTTCACAGCTCGACAGGAAAAACTGCGACTAATAATGTCGTTTTTGACTATTTATTCAATATAGCATGTTTCAAAAAACAAACCAGTCGCCCATTTCAGGATTTTGACCGTTCTAGCTGACAATCAGAAACAGGGCAGAGTCAACAGCCATGTTAGCTACGAAAAAACATTTAATCAGCTCTGCGCTTTATATTAAGACATAAATGCTTGTTACTGCTTTGAAACTGAAAATTTTATAAGAAATAGATACCCAATTTGATCTATATTATCCAGTTTGTTATTTTCTCAGTATATTATGTAATTGAATCCTTTTTTGTGCAGCAAGGCACAAAAAACATTTTGCCGAGTTGCTAACTTAGCCGAGTCCCGCTAGCTAAGCTTCACATGTCTCTCTCAAAGCTAAAGGGACGTAGAGTTCATTGGTTGTTTGCTTGGAATTGTTTAATATCATGAGCAGGGAGACTTATTGTTAATGGCTACTGTTTTATTAAGTCCATTTATGGGTATGGACCCATTTTAAAAGCCCTTTATGAATGCTTGAAAGTGTTAAAGACATTATATACAGGCCAACTTTCTATTAGTCTGATGGATCCTGTTTTACTATATCTTGTTTTCTGCATTTGTAGATATGGACCTGCTAGAAAAACACATTGTTTTTTTAATGCAAGTTTTCTGCACTTCTATAATCAAGCCTTGTAAATATAGATTTCCTCCGTTTTTGTATGGACTGGTTGCTGTGGGGAACCGATTCCGATACCAGAGCCAAGTGAAAAAAGGGGTTTGCATGACTAATTTAATCCACGTTGACAAATATTCTGTGTGACCCACGAACCCCCACTGATTTTCCTATTTGGCCCACTTGGGATTGATGTTGAATAGCCCCGCTGTACGTTTTAAAGGTACACTCCGTTATCAAAAAGATCACAGGTTTGATCCCACACCTTCATACCCACCAGTAACTCACCTGAACATGATGATAAACACCCACCTTAACAGTCACTGAAAGTCTTTCTAAATAAGATGTCAGTTTAAAAAGGTCTTATGCAAATATGTGATCACAGGGGCGCATTTAATGATGTGCAGACTGGAGATGAAAACTGTCAGATGTTCCCTTCAGAGATGAAACTGGTTTGTTATAATGGGCGAAAAGATGCAGCGGTTTCCTCCTAAAGAAAGAAGTTTCATCATCTCACCTTCAAAATGTTCTGACTTTTATATGAAACATTTAAATTCAGCTCATCCAACACTTAAATTCTATGCATTATTTATGAAGGCTTACCGCCAAGCTGAAGTTTGGCATTTTATCATCTGGTGGACTGTATGGTTTATGTAGAAATGATTCCATCTAGTGGACAAATACAATTACCAAGATTTCACTCACCAAACATTAGAAAAGCAGAAAAGTGAGACAACGACAGAAACTTCTATAAATCTGTGTTTATTTTAATGTTAATAAATAGTGAACATAGTGTTTCATTGTACAACACATTTAAGTGGAAATAATTTAAATAAAGTGTACGTCAGTTTTAAAAGAAAGTGCGTTTTTCACTTGATTTGTGCTCTTGTGCAAATCAGCATCTTGTGTCTTTTCTGCGAGTTCCTGCAGAGAGAGAACAAACAAAACAAATGCAATTGAGCCAACAAAAATGTGAAGTCCACATACTGGATCGCAATGGAAGCGTAGCTGAGCAGTAGGAAGAAGACAATCGAGATATTAACCACAGTTCCTCCAGCTTATTACAATGTTGACACTAGTAAACCAAAGTTTCAAACAGCTAAATTGTGACTACATACTGGGGAGCAGAGCCTGCTTGTTTATTGTCATTTATGATAGTAAATGAACAGTCTTTGGGTTTTGGACTGTTGGTTGGACAAAAGAAGCAACTTTGAGACGTCACTTTGGGCTCTGGGAAATTTTGATGAGCATTTTTCACAATTTTGACATTTTATAGACCAAATGATTAATCTATCAATCATGAAAATAATCAATAATGAAGACAATCATTATTTGCAGCCCTGCTTATGAGAGTCATGTCAGTAATAAATAGGTATGTCAATCTGGTTGTAGATTTTAAATTTACAGAAAATAGTGTGAAGAAAGCTTCCGAAACAGGTCAGTGATAAAATGGAAGAGAAAAGGAGTCAATGAATTTAGAAAAGTGATAACATTGTGGGCACTAAATGCCATGAAAAAGACAAAAAAAAGGCTTCCAACAAGAGGTTTATGCTGACAGAACTGTAAAAATGCTTAACAGCAGTATTCTAAATTCTATTTTTCCACATTCAAAGTTTCACCCGTTTTGCTGTATGAATCTTAATTTGAATGACTTCTACTAAGCTGATTTTATAGTACCGTAAAGCAAACCTTGTGATTGTGGTTGTGATTTTTTGTGTTTATTCAAGTGCTGTGATCCGGCTTCACTCTTGGAGCCGTCGACGTCAGGTTTAGGCATCACCGCTTTCCATGACTTCTCTGCGAGTAATGCAGTTACAAAGAAAGGCAAGAGTTACAGTACAGCATATTAAGGGTTAATTCTCCTGATATCAAAGTGAAATCCCATTTGTTACCTGTTTGGCACCCGTGTGTCGGGTAAATCTGATCCATGTTCCTCCATTTGTCCTGGAGGGAAACCGGCATGGCGCAGTTCTCGTCCATCTCCTGGATTGCGCTGCCGTGGGGACAGTGGCGCAGCCTCTCCCATGCGACAGACTGACGCTGTGGCTCATTACACACACAGTTCTTTTCCTTCAGCTTTGGGTACATAGCTGCAGGACATGTCACCAAGTTTTGTTTGGAGGCCAGCGGTCTCTTGAGATCATTAAGCTTCCTGGGATCATCAGCTGCCCTCCATTTTGGCCCCGTGCGACGTGAGCTGTTCTCAGAAGATTCTCCCTCTGTGTCGTGTCCGTGATGACGGCCGCGGACATCAGGACTGGAACCTTTTCTCATCAGTTGTTTCTTGGAGTGACATTTGCAGGCTTCACATGTTGGTAACAATGTGTCATTCCTCTGTTGGAAAGGAACAGCTTTTCTTTTCAAGGTTTGACCATCGAGTCCTGGACTGGCAGACGTGCAGATTCTGCGCTTTGCAAGACATCTGGTGCAAAGTCGATCCCTCTTGGGCGCATAAGGGGTCAACGCATTCTCATTGAAATTTCTGCCAAGGCAACATTCATGGTCAGAGAGGCTTCTCCGATCAACCTTGCCTTTGGGTTTGTACCTCTCTTTCGGCTTGAGAACATTGGGTTGTTCTTTGTACTCCAAGTCTAGTTTTCTTCTTCTGGAAGGCACATCTAAACCATGGCTGCTCAGAGGTCTGCTCTGCTTCTTGGGAGTTGGTGGCAACTTGCTACAGTAGTGGACATTTTCAAAGTCTGCTAGCCAGCTGGTTGAGGGAAGGTAGGCAGGCAATGATTCAAATGAAGTGTCCTGGTGATCCTGGACAGTTGTTTCTCGTCTATGTTGGTTTCCATCTTCCTTAAGAGGGGAATTATCCAACAATAGCAAATAAGGTGCATCAGCCACCTCTGCTGTGTTTGTCAGTTCTGTCATAGTAGTCTCCTCTGCAACAGGAACGTCCATCATGGGGCAAATATCAGCTTCAGACATCACCTCATCCCAAGGACCACCCACAGCGGGGACCCTGTCCTCCAGTTCAGCCGTCAGAGGCGGCATCTCTTCGACCTCTTCTGTAGGAGCCTCCTTTCTGAACATCAGCGCATCTGCTGAGGAACCTTCGTCTACAACAGCCAACTTTTCATCACAAGACTCTGTGTGGTCATTTTGGATCAGCGATTCAGGGGAGGGAATCAAAGTTTCCTCCACTGACCAGACCGTGGATTCCATCTTCCTCAGCTCATCCAGGTACTTGGGATCAAAGGGCAGTTGAATGACTCTACTGTGTAAATTCTTGGATGTCATACTCACAATTTTCTCACTACGCATCTCGTGAACATCACCATGAGCTGCTACTCGGGAACCAGCGTTGGAGGCGACAGTCACAATGGACTCCTCCTCCAGAGCAGGGATCTTCTCACCGCTGCTGGGAGTCCCGACTAACAGGATGTCAGGACAAGCTTGGAGTGCCTGCTCCGACTGGTCTGCAGGAAGGCACACTCCATTGTCCTGCAGCACATGACCCTGCAGGATGGAGCTACACTGTACCTCTTGGGAAAAGCTGTGAGATACTTCTGCAGTCTCATGGGAGTGCAGGAGTTGTAGTCCCACCGGAGTGGTGCAGCATTCAATCCTCACCTCCTCTGTCTGAATCACGAAGCTGCCGTTTGGTGGTGTCCTGGTGGTTGAAGGTGGCACCATGTCCTTTAGCTCCGGAGAGTGATCCCCCTTCAGCACAGCCAAGGCTGGTGAGAGCGACTGACCGGTGGGGACACTGGGTCTGTGGTTGCTGTTGCAGACTGGGAGGCCACGGGAAGCCTCAACGTCGCTGGAACTTGGGGTGCTAGTCCTCTGGTTTGCAGACAGTGGCTCAGTTTGAACCTCAGAGCTGGTCATTTCTCTGTTCTGGCTGTTGTGCTGGTAGCGGAACCTGCGGGAGTGGTAGGCCATGGTCTGGTAATACTGAGGGTTGAGCATGCGTCTGTAGTCCATCAAATGGAGGTGGGTATGGGGGACAACAAAGCCAGGTGGCTCCATGTATGGATTTGGCTGATAGTTGGGCATCACTGGCATTCCATATCCTTTTATAGCACAAGAAAAAAAGTAATGAGTAATCTATTGATTTTATATCAAAGAATATCTTCTTAAACAGTGAGATTTTTGGAGTTCTGCTCCCCGACTCATCAGGTCTCAAAGTATTTCAGGTTTAAACTGTTGCATAACACGTAACATGGGTTTATCACTTTGGGTCTCAAATTTGGCAGTACCAGTTATTGGGCAGAACTAAATGCAAAATCATCTTTACGTGCACATACTGATTTTGCAACTCATTTATGTATAAAAAATAAGAAATGAAGGTACATTCTACAGGAGGACTTCACTGCATTAACTACTCTCAACATACAACATAAATGGCCTTAGAGAGCAGTGATTGTTGGTAACTTGGGTATTTTCAGGGAGCATTGCACCCACAAAATCCATTAGTTGCACCAAATAAACAAAGAAATTTGGCACTTTTGGCACTTACCTAAACCAGGGTAGCCATAGTATGGGTTGTAGGACACAGGCATGGGCACTGGTACAGGCCACTGCATACTCTGCACGGGCAGGTATGGTTGCGAGGGCTGGATGTAGAAGAAAGGTTTGTGGTGCTGCTCCTCAGGACGTGGAGCTCCTGAAGGCCCAGTACCTGGCTGATGAGGAGCCTGGGCTTGCTGAGCTCCATGTGGTGGGTTTGGACCCTGAGGGCCGAGACCGTAGGAATGTTGCATGATAGATGTGGCTGCCTCCATATCTGAAGAAAGAGACGAGAAGCAACTGCGTTTGTTCTTTGTTGGCAAACTTGTTGCAAAATACCAGCTAGTTTCAGTGTATTTTCTCTAACAAAACACTTGTACTTACATTCAAAAACAGGATTGCCACTGACAAATCGCTTTCAAAGTATGTTTTCAATTGGAAATCAAAGGTGTGGACTCATGATAGAGCCTCACTTTTCAAATGTTGCACTGATTGGCTGGATTCAATGACCTTCTTCTAAAGCCAATGAAAAATGTTTGTTCCCCACTGATTCCCTCCCACTGTGGTGCATCAGCTCACCTGAGGAAAGGCCGATATTAGATAGCGATAGGTGGAAAAATAAGATTGGTGCCTTCATGGTAGATGAGGTAAGAAGCTGATTGGCTTTAATCAAGGACAACAGACCTGCAGCTTGTCAGAATCGTTGGCACAGTTTAGAGATTTGTGGCTCATTCTTTCGTTTTTAAGCACCTTTGTGAAGCTCAAGGATTGTTTTCTTGAGCCTCGTTTGGAGGAGGGCAGAGCACTAAGAGCTCTAAAATGCAAAGCACATATTTACACAGCCTGTGTTGAGATGCAGAATTGACCCCTGAAGAGTCAATTATGAGGTTAGATGATAGCTAGTGTTTATAGACCGTATTATCCATGAAGAATAAACATCCTCCGTGAGACCAGTTTGTTGACTTTACTGGTGATTTTAAATCACTTCTGTTTGAAGAGGTTTGAGGATTGATCCATAAATTTAGGTTTTTACTGTTATCTTAATACCTACAACCATTATATGGACTTTTTCTCTACTTTGTTTACAACAGCACATTCTGCCATTTGCATTGGTTAGTGGGTACCACAGTCATAAATCCATTCCCTTTAAGAATGAGCATCTCACCTTTCTGTGAAAACACAACTGTAGAGTACAAATGTGTTTAAAGCATCCATTGACACCCAAAGATTAGTAGATAAGAGGGCTGCAACTAATGATTATTTTCATTGTTTAATCTGATGTAGTTTTCTCAGTTAAATGATTTTGTTTGGTCTATTAAATGTCAAAAATAAAACCCAAGACGTCTGATCAGAAGTGCATGATCCAAACATTCAGTTTACAATGATTTAAAACAAAAAAATCCACATATTTGAGTACAGAAATCAACAAATGTTTGGTATTTCTGCTTGAAAAATGACTTGGACTATTAATTCAACAAATTACTCGCCGATTAATTTCCTTTCACGAGTAATTTATTATTTAACTCATTTTAACTCCAACTGATGTGCTAAAATCAAGTGAGATAAGTACCTGAGACATATGGTGTTTCTCAAAGTCAAGGAAAGATCCTCAAACAGCTGAGTTTGAAGGCTTCTACGTCATTGAATGCCGCTGAAGGACTATTCTAATGTCCAAGCGTGCTGAGGATACACAAGCAGCATCCTTTAAGGTCATGAAGTACCCACAATCCTATGTGCACGTTGCTTAGCGGGTCTTTTAAAAAATGGCAAACCTTTTCAATGACACAGGCTGAAGGGCATGTGGGGTTTAGGGCTATATTTAAGTTTTTGGGAAAGACCAGACTTAAGAGCCGTAATAAGACCGGTTCTGATCCACACTCCAGTTCAGAAGGTGGCGGTAATGCACCTAAAAGCTGTTTCCCAACCGCCATAAGACATCAGGAGAAGAAGAATGACGCACACTGGCTAGCTTGTTCCATTGTGTTTTCCCAGAATGCTAGGAAGGAGTCTCTCCTAGCCTCTGTAGGACCTGACTTCCAAGGACCTGGTAGGACTTTGAGGACTGCTAGTTCTGCGAAGTCATTTCCTACTGCAGCTATATCTATAAATCTAACAATATTAGGTATAGTGAATTGCCAACAGAACAACATCTGATGCTTAAGGCGAGTAAATCCCTAAACTGCCTGAATTTGGAACGCACATCACCTAAACAATTCATGTGATACCGTTTACACATTATAGAATAAGTAATAAACAGCACAATGTGGATCAATGCAAGATAATGATGTGAAATGATTGAACACAAAGTTAAATAATGACATTAATTTATTGGACTGGCCCCAAACTGTGGCACACCATCATCTGCAACACAACTTTTCAGCCCATTCTCCTGTTTGTGAAATTCATAAATCATGAATAGTGTCACTGCATGAAATTTATACTTTTTTTTTTTTTTTTACTTTTATCTAACAAAAAGAGGCCTTCTGTGACGTGCATTTCACCTGGTGCTCTAAATATTAATGATCCTGGAACAAATACACCTGTGAGGGGGACCTGAGGAGGAGAGGAAACATTTCATTAAAATATATTTTCACAAGTTATTTTAAAGAGTGTGTGTGTGTGTGTGTGTGTTAAGTGTTGTTTGCATTTCACCTACAGTTCAACACACTTTGTTCGATCCGGGGACGTCAGCATCTTGGTTCTCCTCTCATAGTAGAGCCTAAAAAAGCGCCAAACAAAAACAAATCAGGAGAAATGTGATAGCCAGATCGGTGCCAACAGTGTTAAAAACCAGATATCAACCTCTCTCCCAGTGTAACAGCGGCGGCTCATCGTCATCGTTGTCTTCATCTCTTGGCCTGTGGTACATCACCTTCCTCGGAGAACTCATCTCTGTCAGAATAAAAACACCAGCAATGAAAAACTTGAGGAATGAATTACATTTTTCCTAACTGTGTGCTGTTACTGTAGGAGTTTTATGTTTTCCAGCAAAGAAAAATCTGCAGATTTTACCAGCTTGTGACACACGGAATAAAAGTTTGTGGGGGTAAATTAATAAAAAATTGGGAACAAAAATCCCAAATTCTAATGAATTCTGAGCCGTTTATGCAGATTGATAGAGATGTAAAATGATTGTCTCTCTAAACGTTGTTCCTTCAGGAGATATTGAAGTTTTTTCTTGGTTTACTTCCACCTTGTCGTTGCAGAGGGGCTGCTTGTCTCCTCCTGGGGATCACGTCACCGTCTCCCCACCTGCCATGATCCGACGTGGTCACATCTCTGCAGAGTCCGTCTATGGGACATTCACACGCTCAGCATATCATAATACAATTACACTAAAAGAAAAATGCCTGTAAACACAGCAGAGAAAGACATGAAGTCAGCTGAAGATGTCAAACTCCTGGCAGAGGCTTACCCTGACATGTTCGGCACTGCAGCTCACCACTCGTCTCTGCAGTCTCCCCATCAGCTGCCTCCTGCTTCAGATCATGACCCTCCTCCTGGTTTACTGGATCCACTGGATCTTTGTACTGGCCTCTTTTATACCAAGGTTTTGCCGCATGCCTCTGCAGGACAGAATGGGGCTTCCTGGGTACAGAATGCTTCCTCACAACCACTCTGACGGGCTGCTCACACCCTCTTCCATATCGGCTATCCTCAGAATCTCCACCTTCATCCCTGTACGTCTTGTGGACTTTGCTCCTACCCGCCACTTTTGCGAGGCTTTTCCCACAGCAGGCGCACATGAACCTCTTTGACCCCTGCAGCCACACTTCCTTCACTTCCTCTGCAGCTTTTGGAGACCCGCTCACAACTTCCGCAAGCCTCCTGCCTGCATACACATGTTTGGGGAAAAGATCGGCGTCGTCCAGATCCGTGGAGAACATCTCGTCTCTGGAGGACAGCTCGTCCAGAGACGGACTGAGAACACTCATCCGCTCATGGGTGGAGTGCATGGAGAGGTAGTTGTGGTAGTAGGGGGCAGCAGGGGAGGAGAGGTGGCTAGCTCCGGCATCCCCGGGCGTCAAAATACTCTCAAAGGGCAGCTTGAGGATCTGGTAGTTTTGATCAGCTTTCTGACGTTCTGTCTTCAAGACTTTGTCGCCACGTTTAGCACCTTTTTGCGTAGGCTGGTTGGAGGTAAAGGAGGAGGATGGATCCAGTCTCAAGAGCTCCTCGACGTCACATTTGGGAATGCTTGGATCGGTCACTGAGGTATCTGACTGGATATCCGTGACCTCTGTTTTCTCAAGAGGGAGGAAGTGTTCATCTGCTGCTGGCTGCTCGACCTTAGAACACTCTTCATGAACAGAGGAGCTATCGAGGGGCAACTCCTCTTCCAGTCCTCCCGACCAGCATCCCTGAGGGCTCAGGGCATCTAGGCTCCTTTGGCTGGATTCTGCGTCGTACACCGCTGTCGTGGAGTCGCTGCAAGTGGCAGCTGAAGACTCCAAATGGCTGCCATCAGGCGCTGAAGGCAGGATGTCACCCTGCTCTTCACCTTTCTTCTCTTCTTGTGGTGAAAACATCCCAGAGGTCTGTGAGGCAACACCCGAGTCCAGTTCTCTCTCGGCGCCCTGCCGCTCACCGCCTCGAATCTTATCCAGGCATTCGATGAGTTTGGTTATGGCGTCACTGGGGTCAGTTTGAGCCTCTGAACAGGCCGTTTCTCGACGCCCGTGAGGTTGAGGGTAATACTGCTGGCGAGGCACGTCACTCCAGGTAGGAGCGTGGAACCGAGGTTCAAACATTCGCCTGTGATCCATTGGATATATGGGGGCATGTGGGAAAACCAACCCGGGATACTGCATGTACTGGTAAGGGTGCATGCAGGGACGGCCAAAGTTAAAACCTGGGGAATATAAATGCATTTAGAGAGCTTAAATGGTTTTTAATCAGTAGGAAATGAAGTAGTTCAATATTGTGTAACAGGAAATGAAATTATAAAAAAAAAATCGTATTAGCTTTTTATCTTATTAACAGTCACTATAGGATGTATTGGGAATTATTGTTTGTTACAAAGTCTGGTGTAGAGGATTTATTCATCAACCATGTGTGATTATTTTCTTCTCAAAAACTCAATAATCCGCACAGATCAAATACAGAAAAAAAAAAAACATTTGCTGCCAATGTTATGCAAAAACTTTTGTTTTATGATTGTACGATAACTTTGAACAGGCACATTTGCGGTAACCTTACTTTACTGACTGGACCACTTTCGCGCGTGTGCAGAACTGATCGGGCAGCCGGGACTGATCGGGTACTGACAAAGCCAAAACATTTCGATCGCCCCCTGGTGGCTGGCTGCAGTATAGGTCATAAATCCCACCCCTCAATGTTATTAAAGTAGTGTTATTAAAAAGGACATGGGCTAAATTAGAAACTCTTAAGTACGTGCCAAATTTTTAATTTTTTTAAAAAACATTTAATTGATTATTAACAGTTTACATTGAAGTTACATTAAAGTAAACTGTTAATAGTGTTTTTAGCGGGCACCCAGGAGAGCAGCAGTGCTGTGCACCTTTTGTTCTGTGAGCAAAAAGAAGTTTTAAACAGTTTAATACCTCCAGGCAAACCGTAGTGACTGTATGGGTTGTTCAGCTGCCAGTGCTGGTAGAGGAAGTAAGGCTGAGATGGCGGCTGGACGTAGAAAAAAGGTCTGGGGTGTTGAGTTCTCTGTTGTCCGCTCCCAAATGTTTGTGGTTGTTTGCCTCCATCTGCAGGAAGCAGCAGAACAAATATACAATCATCTACAGATTGAGGTTAAATTTAAAACAAAACAAAACATGGAAACACATAAAAACATTTGGATATAAAGAAATCTTTACCGTCCATTTTCTTTCGTGTGCTGGCTCAACCTGACAGAAATAAAACACAGCAGAGGGATGAAAACAAACAAACATCCCCCAGCTTCGAACAACTAAAGGTCCGTTTTACAGTCGATAAACAGAAGTAGAAACGCTTCAGGTGCACATGACGCGCTACTAACACGAGCCGAAACATCTCCGCTGATCAGTCATATAGGAAACACCTGCTGCTCTGTGGACTTCACATGCAAGCGGACAAATTGGCGTTAAGTGTGTCCGTTTAAGCCTGATATGTATATATATATATATAAAAGAGGTTTTGCAACCAAGACTCTCAAATGGTCAAAGGTCCCCGAAGTGAAAACACGAGTTAGAATAAAAAAATCAGTCAATGAGAAAAAAAAAAACGCGTTTAATTTTGTCCAAATTTCACCTCGGAGCTGCAGAGTTGCCTAAAAATGTCGACTGCATGCAAAAATAATTTGTTTTTATCGTGAAAAATGCAAAACCATTACTTTAAAATGAAAGTTAAAATGATGTTTAGACAGCTGTGAATAATCCAGAATTTATTATTATTTTTTTGTCATTTTTTTCTACATTTCCTTGATTTTTGTTATATATATATATTTAATTTATTCTATATGTTTTCTAATGTGGTTTACATGGCTGACCTAGATGCAAAAACGGAATATGTTTTTTAAAACTAAATCAATAAAATATGTCGATCAATAGTTGATTTTCAAAGGCCAATATAATACAGATTATTTGTTGCGGGAAAAAGCCAAATAATTGGCCAATTAATCGAAATTGTTTGACTTTATTAGAAACTGGATGAACTGTTGAACTGAACATCATCAAACCAAAGTAATCAATAAATAAACATTAACCGATTAATCATCCAAACCGATTAATCGATCTACCTCTGCTACATATGTATGCTAAAGACTGTTAAGAATTGATAAGACCAAGATTTTTAGAAATATCACTCTCATTTTTTCCCAGACATCAAAATAAATTGTTTATTTTTAATTATTATTTAAAATGTTAAAACATTTTATTAACTGATAAGGATTGAATTATATCTCTGGAACACAATTATGGCCCAGTAAACTCTGAATATATAATCTAAAATAATATAAAGGAGAAATACATTAATTATTTTGTCTTCATAAACATCCCTTTACCTCCTCCTCCTGCGACGTTATGTCTCCATCTGTCCAGCAGGGGGCGCTATTCCATTCCTAACTGGCACAGGCCGCTTGATTTGGGCGCATGCGCAGTATCCTCATTTGGCCTGGTCTTCAGGCGCTTATGATGCGCTGAAAGGTTTGTCTGCTGCTCAGCGCTTCTACACAGCAGTTTAATGTCTAAATTCGGCTTGAGAAGCTTACTTGGCACTTTCTGCTGACGAGAAAAGCCATCACGGCGGTTCGGCGCGTGGACTCTGCCTACATTTACAGTAAGGAAGCTTGGATTTTTGGTTGTTGGAAGTGATTAACTGGAAAAGTGGCTCATTCAGGTAGCTAGCTTACGTTTGTTCAGCTCGTTTAGTTTAGCAGTTAGCCTAGCTGTGTTTCTTCTAGCAGTATGACCGCTCTCTATTTTGGGTGCTGCTGATGTTTGTACCCATCATGTCCTATTTGAAGCAAATTCACAGTTGAGCTGATTGTAGTAGACGCTTGGCTTTCCAGCGACCAGCTAGTACGCATCAACAGAGAGGCTACCTCTTTAGCTACGCTAGCTGTTATGCTACTCCGGAACTGTGGAGCGCAGAGAAGCTAACATTGCTAACTTGCCGCGGGTGGCAATCAAGCAAGTGTCCCTACGTGAGCTAGCGATATAACTACATCGAAGCTAGCTGATTAGGTCAGTTGATCAAAGACAGAGATGACCACCTCGTTGAACATGTACTAAGCTACAGGGATGATGGTGATTTAAAGGTTTGTCTGGTTACCTAACCTTGGTGATGCATATGTTTTGCAACAGGCCTGCCTGTCTAATGTTACTTTGCCATGTTTTAGATAGCAGACGGGGTTTGTTTTGGACACGGTAGAAAGTGGATTGGTGGTTAATGGAAACGTGCTAGCGTAGTTGGCCAGCATCAGGCAATTCCTCAAATGTTGCCGATAAACACTATTTATATGTCAGCATTTACTCATAGAATTGAGCCGCCAGATAGCAGGTTTTTGGGGGGTAAATTGACTCGTTACATAGCTGGCCAGCCATTTAAGCTAACCCAGTGCTTTTGAAGTTGATGTGTGTCTAACGTGGCCTAACGTAAGGTGAAGGATGTGCCATGCAATGACCGATGGTGCAAGCTCGCTAACATCTACCTACAGCCTACACATTGTTGGTAAACTACATCCCTGACTATTTAGAGACTAGAGGGCAGAATAACATATCGTGACGTGTGTGTTTAAAGCGAATTTGACGGCTAACAAACTCCCTCTATCAAGTGTCTCCTTATTTGTGGTCAGTTTTTTTTTTATGTGGTAGCGCTAACGTTAGCCGGTGTTAGCTTTGCGATGCTAAAATGCTAGCTAGCTGCGTGCGCTAACGTCAGACATTAGAGATAACAGAAATTGAAGCTATTCTGAATGTCACGTTGACAGCTGTCGCAGGACGCGTTAACAGCTGAAGTGTTGAGGCGAAAAGATGACACCGAATCGGAGGTGGTCGCCGGTATCAACATCCAGCAGACCCTGATGCAGTGCGATGTGGGGTTTGGTTGTAAAATTAAACGATACACGGCCTTCAGTTTGACAGAGATATACAGCTGACAGGCTGATAAAACAACCTGGCATCAGTTAGATTATCAGCATTTCATTGTGTTTTTCCCTGCTGTCATAAAGTACCTATACAGGGCTTTGTTAAAAACACCGTAGTAGTACTATCATTGGTTGTTTTGCTCCAGGCTGTGCTGCTGGAAGCCAATGAATGATTGATGGTAATGTAACGTGGCGTTATGTCTGTGTCATGGTAACCTGCTAAAAAGCCCAAAGTCATTAAGGATGTGAGCACAGGAGCTCAAGTCTCAGAGCCAAAAGCATGCTATGTTTTTGTCTACTTGATTGAAATGCTATGACTTCTATTTGAACACCCCACATGGCTCTTTCTAAAGTCAGCTGGTTTATCTCATTGACTCTATTTTGTCTTGTCTGAATTAGAAATTGTCATTCAAACATTGTTTTCTCTTTAGCTGCAAAAAAAGCAGACTTGAATTAAGGGAATGTTTGAGTTTTGGTCCCAATTTTGTTACATAATGGTACCATAAAGTATGTACCTCCTATAACATTTAACAAATCATGACTGTCTGATCATGTCTGAATCTGTTCTCATGTATAGCCATGTTAAGAACCACCTCAAGCACAGCTCTCTGCAGACTTTATGTTATGACATTCACTGGGATGTACCATAGTGGCTTCATGGCAGACAGATCTGAGCCCCGTTTCCCAACAAAACCCCAAATACTTATTTTTATTATTACCTGTAGAGTTATTTATCCAGATAGTTTTTATCAGCTGTAGAGATGCCTGCCTTCCCTCCAATATAATGGAACTTGACGGCACTTTGCTTGTGGAGCTCAACGCGCCAAAAAATACATTTGGAAAAACTCGGCAGTAATGTCACTTTCCAGAAATCGTGACCCAAGATACTTTTTCAAATGTATTGTTTTGGTGCTTTGAGCACCACAAGCGAAGTTCCATCTAGTTATAAAAATAAATGGCACTACAGGGAAAAGGATGTGTTTTTGATTTTGGGGTAAACAGTCCTTTTAAGACTGACATGACTGAAGCCTGTACACTTGACATGGGCTAAGATTATGATAGCCCTACTGAAGGGGAAACTGTCGGGGCATCTTTAGTAATAAATCCTTTTCTGCGGTGAAGCATGTAAACCAGAGTATGAATGAAGGCGCTTTTCAGTCGCCACCAGTTTGAATCCGTTTCATTCGGGTGCTGTGTTATTTTATGTAGAATCAATCTACAGATAATGGCAGTCCACTTGTATTCAGACTCTGTTGTTGCAGACTGTCGGTGCAGTTTCTGGAAACGAGGGATGAGGTGAGGGTAAAATGGAGGGAGAGATGGCAGCAGGGGTTTCATGATGTTTGCTGCTCTGACACAAATCAGAGATAAAATGTTTACTGAAAGTTTCTGTGGATTCTAGACTCATGATTTCTCTTTTTGTTTTGCTCCTGTGTTTTTCAGACCAGCACTGATGTAGCAGTGTCGCGACAGTTGTCGTGTTCTCCGTCTACCTCCGGTCCCCAGTGCCTCACTGCATGACCTCAGACAACAGATAGATCCTCGAGGGGGAAACGGCCTCTTCCTCACCCAGGACCCCTTCCTCTGGACTCCTGACTGTGGCACTCGGTAGCCACAACACCGCAGCCTTCTCATCTCATCTCCAGCAGAAGAACATTTTTCCACTTAGGAGCTGAACACCTCCACTTGGGCCAGTGGAGGTGTTGAAGAGCTGCCCCCTCCCCCCCCTGTTTATCTTTTTAGGAATCATTTTTTTTCTCCTGGTTGGCTTGAGTCCGGCTCTGCCGGCCGTGTGACTTTTCAAAACTGGGGCGCGATTCATGGGATGCAACCATGTCGGATCTCAGTGAGCGCAGGCCGGTCAACGCGGACTACGCTGTCTCCCTGCTGGAGCAGCTCAAGTTCTTTTACGAACAGAAATTACTGACTGACGTTGTGCTGCTGGTGGAGGACGCGGAGTTCCCATGTCACAAGATGGTCCTGGCCACATGTAGCTCCTATTTCAGGTGAGTGCGCCACACCATTGTCAGCCCAGTGGGTGTGCGGGTGTGGAATAACTCATGTTGTGTGTTGGGTATTTGTGCTTTTTAACGAGCTCAGACTGATTGTGAGCATGCTCAGTGTGGTATGGCTCGCCTGACTTTGTCTCCTACAATTTCAATAAATAATGCAGCATACAGTGATGGGCTTTTGTGTTTAAAGACAGCAGTTATTCCCCTCTTGTCTGATTGTGATGAGGTGTAGGTATGCTGTCATTATGCAGCGCTCTTGTTATGTCTGTAAGTGGTCACCTCCTACAGTTGCAATGAATAATGCACCATGTTGTAGAGCAAGTGTTGCCATTCTATACATGGACGATGGAAACCAAGGGAATGGCGTTTCCTTGAAAGCGGCCTCTGAGCCAGTTCTTCTGTCTCTGATTTATCTCTACGTGGAATAAATGAAGCAACCTCTAACATGTAGTTCTCCAGACGCATCCCTCAAGGCCCCAGGGAGGCCTCATTTGTACGCACAACATTGCATAATGAAGTGTGTGTGAACCGCGGTGAAAATGACAGAGCAGCAGGCTCGGCTCTGGGAATAGTCCATCTGTACATGACAGGAGCTCATGCTGCATTCGAACACCGTATCTAACTCCGTGTCTCACCCCTCCCTCCCTCTGTCACACATGCATTCCAAGAAAAGGTCTCGACAACTCGATGCCTCTCTCACACCCACCTCTCCGCAATCTTCCCCACGGTTTCCCACGCACTCGTTATCTGGTGCAAACACGCCAAGCGTTTCCCCTCCAGGGTTCAGAGGTGTCGCATCGCTTCCTCTAAACTCTTTCCTTCTCTTTCTCTGTTCCTTCCGCCTCCTCTCTCCTCGCACGTCTCGCTTCAGGGGAAAATAAGGGGGAGGGGGGTACTCTGGAGGGAGCTCGTGTTTGGAGGGGAAAGTCTGGTCACGTAGGTCTTGGTGAGAGATGGAGAGAAAAGGGAAGAAAGAGGGGAAAAAGAGGGAGGGGGTGCAGGGGCATGCCTGCAAGGTTGCGTAATACAGCCTGGCAGGTTTAGCCCCTGCTGCGAGCAACAGTCACACACCCCAAAAACCCCCATACAGGAGGGCAGGGCTGTTTTGCAGAGTTATTGTTCGAGTGAAGTTAAAAGTGACAGATTTTTATTATTACTAATCTATGTTTTTCATTTAAATGATTAAAACAAGATGCTACAGAAATACAAACAACAACATGGTGGCACAAATAGAGTTGTCAACAGGAAAAATGAAAAATAAAGTGTCAAGAAGGAAAAACAAAAGCCAATTCAGTACAACCAGTTTCCATTTAACTTTTAATTTTGGCCTGCTCTGGCTCTAAAATGTCAGAAAATGTTCATCAAAACTTAAGATTGTTGATTAATCTCCTGATAATTTTTTTTTGGTACGTTGATTCAGTTTGTGTCCCATCACAAGTTCCCACCCAGCGTCCAAGATGAAGTCCAAGAACGTCTTCTTGGTCTGACAAATTTTAGTTTACCATCCTCCATTAGAGCTGCCGGGATCAGTCAGTTAATCGATTAATCGATCAAAAGAAAATTAGCTGCCAACTATCTTGATATAGTTTCAAGCAAACATGTCAAAACATTTGCTGATAAATTATTGTTAAAATGATCGTCATATTAATCAATAATGATGATAAACATCAGTGGCAGCCCTTCATCCTATAAGACAATAAAAAAACATCAACAACAATATTAATTTTCAAAGAATTCTTATTTTAATTTACCATAATATTAAAGAGAAAGTAGCAGCAAATCTTTATGTTTGATCAGCTGGAAACAGCAAAGTGTTGATTATTCCTTATCACTTAAAAATTATTATTGGAATTATAGATTTGTAGCTTGTCAGTTGATTCAGGGACTGAATGTTTCAGCACTATTTTAACACTCTCAGAAACTCGGTCTGCATGTGTTAATCTGAGGATATGCCTGGAAATAAATGTATGTTTAATTAATGTTTTTTGCCTTTGAGCCATTTACCTGGAAAAAATGATTTAGCACACAGGAAGTGACATGCTTGTGTATTCCTTAGTAGGAAGTGTATCTTCTATGGAACAAACAGAAGTGTAGTTGGCATGTGCAGCGATGAGAGGTGCCACAGACAGAAACTCTAAACACAAACAGCGGTAAAAACAGTACGACTGTAGTGCTCATGCTGTGTATTTAACTGCACAGAGACGTGGCTGCAGACGTGAAAGACCTCGCCACAATAAAAGCAATTCAATTCAACCCAATAACAGCCAGCTCTACAGATGCATAAAATGTGATAAATTGAAGTGGTGAAAGAGGTCAAAGAAGAAGCTCTGACTCACTCGGAGCTCTGAACGACAACGTGGAAGTGTAGGCGGCGAGCCAAGGCTGCAGCAGCATGGGAGCAGAGAGAAGCCCAGCTGGAGCCAGACTGTGCACAGTTAGCCCAGCAGACAGGTGATGCTCCAGATAAACCTGTGGTGCTCCATCCTGCTCTCTGACACCAGCCATACCTTTAGTTTGGCATGTTATGATATGGGCATAAGCAAATGGTAGTTCTGAGTCAGTACTCCTGTGAACGGTGTCACAGAGCCTGATGAATTGGACTGTTTCACATTCTTAATATGTTCAGAACGTTCTATCATTTATCTGTGATGTAGCTTTTAGAGCTGGAACGACCAACAGGTAATTAAAGGGACTGTTTCCTGTAGTTCTATTTATGCATCTTGATAGTTTTGGTGTGAGTTGCTCAGTTTTGGAGATATCAAGATAATCCACAGACCTTGTTGTGAGCAGTTTCATGGAGGAACTATTTTCTTTCCGTATCACTGCACAGAAGGAAACGTGCATCTACTCGTGGACAAGAGGCTCCTGCTCGTGACAGTGTGGGATGTTAACATTAATGGCGTCTTCCTCAGCTGAGTTGTAATGTTTACTAGCCTCTCGTCCATGAATAGATTCAAGCTTCCATCAGCTAGTTGGAAAGAAGGCAGACATCTCTACAGCTGATATCTGAACTGTCCCTTTATGTGATTTTGTAAGCAAAAGTCCCAAAAATTCACTGTGTACCAGCTCCTGAAAACTAAATATTTACTTGTTTTATTCGTCTTTTGTAATAGTAACTTGAATATCTTGAGTTTGGGGCTTTTTTTTTATTAAAGAAGCAGTTAATTGATTCATGAAATAATCAGCAGATTAATAGTAATGAAAATCAATTCTAAAGAATCACCTGGTGTCATATCTGTATCATACAGATACAGTCGGCTGTAGGTCATGTTGGTTACATTCAGTGTACGTTGGATTTCAGAGGACTTGGAAAAAGCATTCCTTTAACAGCCAATCACAGCTCCCCTGATTCTGTCTGTTTTTACAGCCACTTTGGCGAGAGGCCAACGGTCATTAAGAAGCTCTGTTTATTTAAAATAAAAAATACCTTTGGATAGAAAAACAGAGACTGAATTTAAAGAAACTGAGTTTAATCACCCACTATACACTTACAAAGCCAACCTGTGTTATAGCTTTATGATGAACTCGTAATAAAAAAATAAAATAAAAATAAAGTCAAAATTAAAAAAAATTAGTGCTATTTCAACACATTTTCTGAGCTTAAATGAACATTTAACACTCGATCTGCACTCTGTAAATAATTAAAAAAGTATAGGTAATTAAAAAGTTCGACTAATGAATGAAAACGTTTTCATTCATCAGCAGAGAGAAGCATCTTGTTCTTTAAATAAACAGTGTTGGTGCACTGCACACAGTAGCACAGAGACACCAACCGATTGTCTCAAAATGTCAAATAGTGGCCTTATTAACTACTACTAATATAATATAAAATGTAGATTTTTGTGGTATAAACAGTTTGAAATTAAAATATAATCCACGATTACTGGTCCAGTTTTTAAGCTCTCATTTCTTCTGGTAAAACGTGTCTTTGAACAGCGTTAAGTGTCTTCATCACTGTGACTTGCATCTGCCAAACATAATGATTATAATGATACTTATTTGCTTTTTGCCATTGGGGTAAAATCATTAAATATGTTTGTCTCTTTTATCTCTGCTGCACAAAAGTATCTGATATGAATCCAGTTCCAATAGTGAGCACATTACAACACAGGTAACACCTGACACACCAGGTGTGCAACAAAATCTTGCATGTACTCTTAACAAGACTTGAATTGTTGCAGCAGCTGATAAAATCTCTCGAGTGAATTTTAATCAGTGTGAGATCTTGTATTTCACTTCCTCATTCAGTGATGCGTTTACTGACCCGTGTGTTTTCATCTTTGTTCCCGCAGGGCGATGTTCATGAGTGGCCTCAGTGAGAGCAAACAGACCCACGTCCACCTGAGGAACGTGGACCCGGCCACCCTGCAGATCATCATCACCTACGCCTACACGGGCAACCTGGCCATCAGCGACAGCACCGTGGAGCCGCTCTACGAGACCGCCTGCTTCCTACAGGTCTGCGCTCGTTTACTCTGAAGGTCTACGTGCTCCTTCATGGACTATATTTTATATTGGCAACAAAACCAACAATTAACTGATGCAGCTAACAAGTATTGTCTCAAGAGGAATAAGATAAGATATTCCTCTGTGCGGCTAAGGAAAATAGTCCCTAGTTACTGCACCATTTCTAACAAAGAAGCAGCCTATATCAGTTACTGTTCACGCTATTTGTAATATGTGACATGTTTACCATCAGTAAAATGTTGTCTACTTTCATAAATATAGTGTAAATGGTGAAATCAGTGTGTTTAAACAGCTGCTAAATGTTGGCAGGTAAGACATATACAGTACGTATAGAATAATAGCCTTTAAGAGTTCACTGAAAAGTCTAAAAGTGTCCGAACATTAACAAAAAACATGGTAAGATTTCATTATAGCTTTTAAAATTGTCCAGTCTTGTTACTTCGGCCACTAAGAAACCAACATTTAGTCATTTATAGATTTAAATTACAATATTCTAGAGATGGACCGATCAATCGTCGCCGATGGGATGTTTACAAACAAATCGGTATCGTCAGAACTCTGCCCTGATGGAGGCAGATGACTGCGTCTCCACCAGGCAACTTCTCAACTGGAATTACTGACTGAGGGGAAAAATACAAATCCCAGAATTGTCATAGTTGGTTTGATCAGTTTCTGATTTATTTATTAATTATTTTGAGTTAGATGCTCCGCTCAACGGCTATCCAGTTTCTAATAAAATCAAAGACCATTTCAGACTTTTTCTCGCTTTCTTCTGGCTTTTAAACTATCATTATATCGGCCTTTGAAAATCCACATTCAACCTCTTTACATAAGTCATAAATAATACATATCTGCATACTAGTGGTGCTGTATCTGATTGTCTTCTCTGTCCTTAGGTGGAGGACGTCTTGCTGCAGTGCAGAGACTATCTGGTGAAGAAGATAAACGCTGAGAACTGTGTCCGCATGCTGAGCATCGGTGACCTATTCAGCTGCAGCGAGCTACAGCAGAGCGCCAAACGCATGGTGGAGCACAAGTTCCCCGTGGTGTACCGGCAGGAGGCCTTCCTTCAGCTCTCCCACGAGCTGCTGATAGACATCCTGAGCAGCGACAACCTCAACGTGGAGAAGGAGGAGACGGTGCGTGAGGCGGCCATGCTGTGGCTGGAGTATAATATGGAGGCACGCTCGCAGCATCTGTCCTCTGTGCTCAGTCAGATCCGCATCGACGCACTGTCCGAGGTGACGCAGCGCGCCTGGTTCCAGGGTCTGCCGCCCAACGACAAGTCTGTGGTGGTGCAGGGCCTCTACAAGTCCATGCCCAAGTTCTTCAAACCTCGGCTAGGCATGACCAAGGAGGAGATGCTGATCTTCATGGAGGCCCTGTCGGAAACGCAAGGCGAGAGATATGTAATGGCTGGGTCCGTGCCCACCATGGTAGTGTGTTATAGCCCGCAGGCAGAGAAGGTGTACAAGCTCAGTAACCCCCCAGGAGACCTGCAGAAGATGGGAACCCTGGTGACACCGGACAACGACGTGTTCATCGCCGGTGGTCAGATCCCTCTCAAAAACACTATCACCAACCACGGCAAGAGTGAAAAGCTCCAGGAGGTCTTCCACTCAGTCGATAGCTTCTTCTGGTTTGACGCCCAGCAGAACGCATGGGTACCCAAAACCCCCATGCTGTGTGCCCGAATCAAGCCCTCGCTGGTCTACTGCGACGGTTACATCTATGCAATCGGCGGAGATAACGTCGGAGGAGAGCTGAACAAGCGCACGGTGGAGCGCTACGACTGCGAGAAGGACGAGTGGAGCATGATGAGCCCCCTGCCCTTCGCCTGGAACTGGAGCACCTCCGTGGTGGCGCACAACTGCATCTGGGTGATGACCCATGACCTGATGTACTGCTACTTCCCCAGAGCCGACACCTGGGTGGAGATGGCCATGCGCAAGACCAGCCGCTGCTTCGCCTCCGCGGCTGCCTTTGGCGACCTCATTTTCTACATCGGCGGCCTCCACGTGGTCAGCAACTCTGGCATCCGGCTGCCCACGAGCACCATCGACGGCTCCTCCGTCACCGTGGAGATCTATGACGTCAACAAGAACGAGTGGCGCCTGGCCGCCAACATCCCCGCCAAGCGTTACTCGGACCCGTGCGTACGGGCGGTGGTGCTGCTCAACTCGCTGTGCATTTTCATGCGCGAAACCCACATGAACGAGCGCGCCAAGTACGCCATCTATCAGTACGACATGGAGCTGGACCGCTGGTACCTGCGGCAGCCCGTGTCCGAGCGCGTGCTCTGGGATCTGGGCAAGGACTTCCGCTGTGCGGTGGGGAAGCTGTACCCCTCCTGCCTGGAGGAGTCCCCCTGGAAACCCCCAACCTACCTCTTCTCCCCCGACGGAGCCGAGGAGTTCGAAGTGGACGGGGAGCTGGTGACCCTCCCTCACGTATAGCTCTTAACCTCCGCTCCCCTACCTCGCTGAGTCTTTAACGCTGAGGGATGAACACAAAGGGGGGGCTGGATCAGGAAAGGGTTTGACGTTCTCTGTGTTGTTGGGGAGGGAGGTGGGGGGGGGGTCTCTGGACTTGCTGCAGCTGATGAACGATGCAGCCCAAAACAAGCCCCACGATGCAGCCTAAAACAAGCCCCATCAGAAATACTAGTAATCTGAAAATTTCTGTTATTTTTTTCTTATTATTTTGTCAGTTGTGACATCTGTTAGATATTATTACGAGTCTGTCGTACTGTTTCTACAATGTGATCATCTAAACTGATTTTTGTGGTGGTGATGATGAGGGTGATGATGCACTTAACTGGTAAACCTTCTCGGAATGACAATGGCAACTGTACCAAAATCCACCAGCGGGGGGGGGGGGGGGGGGGGGGGGGGGGGGGGGGGGGGGGG
>JBBPCS010000002.1:10071748-10082668 GCA_037974645.1 Hollardia meadi
CTCTCTCTCTCTCTCTCTCTCTCTCTCTCTCTCTCTCTCTCTCTCTCTCTCTCTCTCTCTCTCTCTCTCTCTTTTCCCCCCTCTTGGTTTTGTGGTGGCAGTGATTTTTCCATCTTTTAATTCACTGAATGCCCTGATTCAAACAGCGAGTGAGTGTGTGTGTGTGTGTGTGTGTGTGTATGTGTGTGTTTGCGCGTGTGCTTCTTTCTGTGTACACGAGTCACCACCGACACAGTGCACACACAGCTGCACAGACACACAGACGGGCTGTGTAAGCAGCATGTAAATAATTTTAGTATTGTGTGAGTGATTGTCTTTTTTTGTGTTTGTGTTTTTTTAAAAAAACATTCAGAGGCACGTGTGCATCATTTGTGGTTGTAACGTGTGTGAATGTAATTCAGGGGTGGGGACACTTGTTCATTGAAGGTGGCAGCAGTGCATGCATGCACACACTCTTACAGCAACAGACACGCATACAAGGGTTTCTTCTCACAATGGAATAAAGGAAACAATCCTCCGAGGACCCTGAAAAAGGCAGGAGAGGTGGATGTGCAGTAAAGAGAGAGGAGGATTGAGTGCGTGTGGTTGTGTGTGTGTGGGTGTGTGGGGGGGTCAGGAGTCAGAGCAGATGGCAGATATTGCTGCTGCCCCTCCCCCTCTCCTCTTTCTCTCACCGCTCATAAAGGAATACGCTGCTGATAATCCGTCATTAGAGCATCAAAAACAAACGAACCCCTGAAGCCTTGAGAAGGAGGCTCTGAGAACGCTTGCTCACAGCTTCGATTCACCGCAAATAAAAATAGTTTTAAAATCATCTGTAGAAACCTCTTAAACCTGCTTTCTGGTGGAGCTTTAGAACATACTGAACATGTGGATGATGGGTGGAGAAGTTATTATTTTGAGCTCGACGGTTCATTAGTGAGCGAGGAAACGGTAGTTTGACAAAAAAATGATTTATTAATCTTTTTTTTCAATAAAATATCTGAAAATAGTCTAAAGTGCCCCAAAAGTACATCTTTTAGATGTTTTTAATCATCTGACCAACAGCCCAGAATCCAAAAAGTCACCAATTTACAATCAACAAAACAAATTCTCACATGTGAGAAGCTGGAACTACAGAAGGTTTGATTCTTTTCTAATGAGAAACGACTGGGATGTAGAGCTGAACAAAAGGGCGACAGTTTTGATAATTAATTCATCATTCAAGTCATTTTTCAAGCAAAACTTTCAAACACTCTCAGGTTCCAGCTTCTCAAATGTGAGGATTTGATAATAGAAAAAAAAAATCATTGCCATTATTTTGACATATTGCGATATGAGTCATGATTTTGGTGGGAATGGGAAATATTTGCACTTAATTTTCACAAAAAAAAAAGCTGGTTCTATACCAAACAAGCATGTTCCCTTATGTCTGGAGAATATAGGATTTGTATCTGTAGAACCACAGAGCTTCATTTATAATTGGACTTTCCATATTTAAAAAATTATTCCTTGTATTTTAAATTGAATAATTTGAGTTTTGGACTGTTGGTTGGACGAAATGAGCGATTTGAAGACCTATTTTGACATTTTATAGACCAAACAATTAAGCAAAAGTGAAAATAATAATAATTGAGGCTTTCCTTGAATAATTAATTGATTCTGCCAGTTTCTACCTGTTTTTTTTTGTGTACGTTACAGATGAGCAAACCTTTCAGAGCCACCTTCTTAAAGCTTTCAGGCACCGATAGATTTTTGGGAGTTCCTTTAAAAACAGGATCCATGTGTTTGTTCATGAGGAGCTGAAGTCGTGGTTTTTTCAGGACGGGTGGGAGGGCTGACGGGGAAACAAGTGAGCGGCGGAGAGCGTTTAAAAGAGGGCGACTGCAGGTCCGGTCCCCCATCACCTCTCCTCCCTCACCGCTCTGTCCTCCACCCAGACTCCACGTGAGCGGCTCCAGTCAGTTTGCACACCGGTCTTCCACACAGCTTGCAGTTTCCACCTCACTCCATCCATCGTCACATGATCATCATTCTCTGTCTGCGACTCCACTCTCAGTACCAGCATAGGTTTCAGGCTCATGCATTTTTTTTTTGTATTTCCAAGCTGCTGAAATATATATATATATAAATATATATTTTTCATAACTGTTTTAGTGTGGGGAAAATAACCAGGTCTATTTTGTATTAGTGTCTTTTTTTTAATTTAATATCAGACATTACTGTAGTGTGATTGTGGGTAGATTTCCATTTTCCTATCAGATTAAAATTTTTCTCGCGTGAATATTCTCGCTGCTGATTGGTCGTGAGAGGAGAGGGCTGGCCCACGGCTGGAAATCGTCTCGGCAACCTGGCAGCAGTAGCGGAGAGGGCGGGTCGGGGAGGGATGGGGTCTTCCTCCTACCTTTAAAAACAAAACCAGAAAAAAAAACCAGAAAAAAAAAACCCATGAGCACAGGTGCTTCATGACAAACCTTACTAGCATGTTTGGCTGCATCATATTCCTTTGGCACTGTATTTTGAATGAACGTTAATTTATTAAAAAAACGTACCAAAAACGTTCCTGAAACTGGCTCCCCGTTTCTTTTGACTTAATGTGGCAGGTTTTTTTTTATTTATTTATGGCTTACATGACATATTGCTGATATTAATCCATTTTATTTACTTGTGTTTTTGATTAATAAGTTTAGCTTTTTATGTTAAATAAATTAACCAGCATTGTCTGAATCAATTACTTGAGATAACACCGATTACTGATGACTTATAAAGTCGATGAATTCATGTTTGCTACCGTTAGATGGGTTTGTTTGTTTTTTTATGTGAGGTGAGTTAAATTATCAGTGGAAATAATCAATAGTTGCAGGCCTATTTCAAGTAATGGAGAAGATGGAAATTCTAACAAGCAAATGCAGAATAATTGAGCTTCTCCTTTAACAAACCAGTACAGGATTTTATTTAGTTATATTATGCGGTATTCCTAAAAAATACAATGTCCAGACTTGTGTGGCAGTGTTTGTATCTGCGCTCTACCCTTCAGTCTGGATCACCGGGTGTGAACTTGCCTCGGGGAGGTCGCGGGTTTCACGGGTCACTGTGATGCTGCCGCCGAATTGTTGTTCGACAGCACAAGGGTGAGTTTTTGTCCAACCACGTGCTACCGCCACAACAAGCCCCTGTACAAACACACACACACACACACACTCTCGCCACCACTTTGTTTGACTGACCTACATCCGTACCCAGACAAAAACCCAGAGGAAAAGAACTGTTCCTGTATGGTCTGCTAAAAATAAAAAGTCTGCTGTGTATTTTATTCATTTTTTTAATACAGCAATATCATAGAGTATCACTTTCTTCTCAAATACAGTAAAAGCATCTGTCAAGAAAATATTCTGTGAATTTTAGTTCACAATACATTCATATCTTTTAAATACAAAATGAAAATATATCGGAGGATAAAAAACAAAAAGCAGCTTAACTGACATTTTCTTCATCCACAAATCAAAAGAAAATTCCAGAAATGAGTCAATGGCCAAAAAAAGTTTAAAACCACAAAAAAAAAAAAAAATTTCAAATGAGTTTTAAAGACAGAGATGACGCTCATTACTGTAAGACTGGACAGAGCATGCTCACTGGACCACTTTTTAATCCAACTGTTGTCGAATATTTGTAGCATGGAGGGAAAAGATCCTGAACGCGCCTCAAAATATTTCACTTCTACAAAGTAAAGAGTCACATAAATAGAATATAATGGCTGCTTTGTGCAAATACACACACTGGTCCACAGTTTAGGACTTTTTACAGTGTCGTCGTGACAAAACATGGATATTTATGAGATAAGTTTATACACAATAAATAAATATCTGACTTTAAACTACTTTCAGATTTACTAAATATAGTTCTCCCAATATATATATATATTGACAGCAAAGTACAAAAAAAGGCCTGGGTGAGGGTTAGTACACAGCTGGGTGCAGGTTCCTTCATAGTAAAGGGAGGTTTTTATCACGAATCAGGCATTAGCTACACAAGGATTTACGTAATAACATTGTGGTTATTGTAGTGACAGCATTCAAATTTTATAATTATGTTGTAATAGTTGCAACCTGAAATAATTAGTCAAATATCTATTCATTCAAGTCTTTTATCAAGAAAATGTCCAAAAATTCTGTTTCCTGTTTCACAAAATGTGAGAATTTCCTTCTTTTATCGATTTCAAGATCTATTTATTATCTCAAATTTAATATTTTAGGTGTTTTGGATTGTTGGTCAGGTAAAATGTCATTTGAAGAGCCCAGAAACTGACAAAATGTGATAAAGGTTTATCAGGCAAGTAAAAAAAAAAAAATCACCAAATACATTACTGATTAATACTTTGTCAAATATTTAATATAGAATTTAATTACATTATAATTTAAATATAATTCAATATATATTCTAATTTAATATATAATAATTAATATTTTCTTTTCACATTTCATCAGAGTGTGTGGCTAGCTAGCTAGCTTAACTGAAAGCACTGATAGCCAAACAGTTGAGCACTAGCCACTTTAGCTAGCTACCTCACTGAAGCTAACTTTTGTGATAAAACTACACCAATGTTAATCATCCATATATTGTACTGCATAGTTCTTCTGTAGTATGACTTGCTAAGGTAGTTTAGCCAGCAAGCTAATGCTAACAATGTTTGCTAGCTAATACTACTTGGAAGTTTACAGACACCACACTTCTGTCTTCATAACACTAAACAGTTTCGGAGTTTATCGTTTCATCCGTGAAATTTTGTAAATGTGTCGTCTACGTGGCATTAGCTAGCTAACTTTATTAGCATTTTCTTGCTAGCTAAAATGCTTTAGCTCCTGTAACAGTAAAAAAACAAGTATTTGCTGGAGGTTAAAGGCGAAAGTATGAAGCTTCATATCTCTGTTTCCACTCCATTTAAATTATTTAGCTAACAATATTTTTTATTGATATATTCTGTTAAATTTCGGACTTGTTTTATAACCTTTTCCTACATTTTGTCCGTTTCGGAGCTCCAATGTGATGGATTTTTACGACTTTCTGACTTTTTAGACTAAACAAATAATCCTAAAAGTAACAGACGAATTAAACAATAATGAAAGTAATTGTTGGTTGCAGCCTAATCAGATATTATTACGCCATGTTACCATGAAAACCACAATGTTAGCACAGAGACTGAATTTCATGGTACAAATCGTCCAGGTGCCACAGCTCATGCTACTCTGTCAAATCCTGTGACACAAATTTTCTTTTTTTTACATTATTTCTCAGCAATATAGTCAGCTATATAGACGAACTCTAGAAATATGCAACAAAGAGTGAACACCACAAACCCAACGACAGTATCTTCAGTGTCTCCAGCAATTCAAACTGCAGCAGTGACAAGCAGGCGGTCGGACAGTTTTCTGGGTTTTGATCAATAGCGCTGGCAGTCTCTGCCTCACAGTGGATATGGACCGTACAGTTTCTATAACATCAGCCTTCCTGTCCAAAGTGGTTCAGATTTAAAACTCCTTGATTCTGAAGACTTTTCTTCATAAAAGCAGCTCTCAGTCCACTGAGCCTCAGGCTTCACCACCGTAGCCAGAAGCTCAGAGGACGAGGAGACAGTCAGGAACGCCGGGTTTGGATTTCAGGGTTTGACCTCGGTGGCCGGCTCCAGACACGCCGGTGTGGTTACAGCTGGAGGCTGGGCCAGTGTGGAGAACCAGGAGGACATGGCCGACTTGGCGCTGGTCAACGCTCCGCCCACAGACTGACCTGAGAGCAGAGGTGGAGAACCGTGAGTCTTCACTTATGAATGTATAGCAAGCCAGAAAATCTGATTTAAATCTTTTCTAATTGACTGTATTTAATTGGGGAAAATTGGCTGTATCTGACATTAGAGAACATTAGCTTGTGTTTCTTCTTTTGTAGAGAAATTTAAGGAATTGAAATTTGTTTGGTATCGATATCAAAACTCATCAAAAGAACGTCCTTGCAGAGAATCATCTGAAACAGGAAGTGATACATTATTCATGTTTGGAATAAACAAAAGAAGAAGTGGCTGGTTAGCGGGAGCACTGGTTGCCACCATGAGATAAAATCAAGAAGAAAAAGACTAACTTATGATGTTTGATGAAAGATTCTGGAGCAATAACTGAATAAAAGGTTTTTTAAAATTCTGGATTCTGGATTCAAGAAGCCAGCTGGTTGAGACAGCAGCATGCGTCTTCTATTTATTGATAAATTCTCCCACAGCAA
This sequence comes from Hollardia meadi, assembly GCA_037974645.1. Lineage (NCBI taxonomy): Eukaryota > Metazoa > Chordata > Actinopteri > Tetraodontiformes > Triacanthodidae > Hollardia > Hollardia meadi. Next base: position 10,077,992 of record JBBPCS010000002.1, read on the forward strand.
GAGAAAATATACTACAAATATGGGCGAATCAATTTAGGTGATTATTGAAATTAATGGTGAAACAATTTTGTTGATATTTAGGTCAAAAAACAGCATAAAAACAAGATAATAAAGATGATGAAAATAATTGAAAGTTTTAGTCATATCTGACACGATCATAGGGAACCTGGTTCATTTTTGGAGCTTTCTTACCTACAACCTTCCCCGTCTGGACCACACTGCGGCTGGTGGTGATCATGGCGTTTCCGATCTTCTTCCCTCTCTCGCTGTTCTGCACAGAGCTGGTGATGAGGGAGAGAAAACAAAAACAAAAAGGTTCACAAACCATGCGCTGCCCTCACACCTCCCTGTCTCCGGTGCGACATTGTAAGAATTCTTCCGCCTTTCCAGGAAACAAACTACACAAAAGTGCCGTTGCTAAATGTTGCGTAATGTCAGAGGATGAGCAGCAGTCACAGGTGGAGAATCTGATGATCAGAGCTGACCTGAGAGCGGAAACAAGAAGGCCACGTTTCACCGTAAATGGGAGGCTAAACGCGGCCGAGCCTGGCTTTATCGGAACAGCGGCCTGGTGGGAGTCCAACGCAAGCCTTTAAAATCTACTCAAAGCTTCCAAATATGTCTAAATTACATGAAAAATATGTACAAAATAATGCAAAAGACACGTAGAATCGTGGTTTATATGTCTGGCCTCAATATAAGTGTGACAGACTCTACATGGAAAAAATGTTAACTTTGAAGCCGCTCAGAGGAAGATGTGGGTGGAATAATGGAACCACTGTGGATCATGTTTATACTTCTTTTTCAGATACCACCCAACAATCTGACGGTAGCAGAGTCCAGTGTGCACACAGTTAGCTCAGAGAGGATCTCCATCTTCGCCGGCTGACCCAAATAAACAGCTCCTGAAGCAGCGCCGTGTGGTACGCTGACAATGAAGAAAGATCCTCTCACAGCGAGTGTCCGCCTGCAGCCGTGCAGCTCGTCACATGACTCTTGTTTTCTGGGAACCGCTATGCTGCCACCGGCTGCTCTTTGTCCAACACCGATGATGGGGACACATGAAAAGGGTCGGCTGTGTTAACACCCCCCCACCTCCCACCTCCCAGTGCTTCCATAATACACATGCAACACAGCACATTCACAAGGAAGTCATGCGTCAGGCCTGTTTTTTTTTTAATTTTTTCCAGGGGAGTATAAATAGAGAGCAGCAGCAGTGGGACAAAGCCTGATGGGCTGAGTGGAGTGGACGGACAAATGGGATACATCAAACCAGTCGCCGCCTGTCCCACTAACCCCAGTCCCCACCCCCCCATCATCCAGCCTCAAGTTGCAGGAAAACAGCTCCCATGTTTACTGATGCAGGAGAACAGATGAGTTTTCTGTCATTCCTGATGGATTTGAGGCAACAAGGCAACGCTTTAGGGTCAGACTCAAGACCGATGGACACAAAAGAAAAAACAAAAACACTGTAAACATGCATTAAATCTCAGTGGACGGAGAGGATCATGGGAAGGAACCAGTGTGGTGTGATGCCCACAAAGTAAACTCAACATACTGCCTGAGGTTTATCCTGTGTGCAGGCTGATCAACATGAAACTACAGAGTTTGTCCACCAGAGAGCGCCGACAAATTTTCCAACTGTATCTTGATCCCGATTTATAACTAGAATTACTGTCAAGCTGCAGTTTACATCCACTTCTCTCCAGACTCATATAATATATGTAGTGACTGATTGGTCACATGGTGCAGCGACAATCACCTGAAGCTCAACGTCACAGTGATACAGTCTTTATGTTAATGAGTAAAATCAATAAAGTTCCAATGAATAAATAATTAAAGTATAAAAAAGCACAAAAATGAACTTCATAGATAATATAAGGTTCTATAATTAGTTTACCTAAAATGACAGAAACCATCTTTGGGAAAAATTTATTTGATGTGTACTTTGAGTTTTTAGTTTGTCCCATCTGCTAACATGGAGGGGGAGGGGCTTATGACCTGTACCGCAGCCAGCCACCAGGGGGCGATCAAGATGTTTTGGCTTCAGTTTTGGGGAGCTCTCATGTCGTCCATCTTTACAGTATACATGTTAATGGTCAGCCAGTTCTCATGCCCAGCTCGTCAGATACCGACGTTTTGTCTTGGCCCTTCGCGTCGCATCTAGACACGCAAGGGTTTAACGTACCAGCGATGTAAATCCGTCCACATCAGTTTCAGACGACTCGAACAGATGACGTAGCGTGTCATACTTTCCAAAGCGAGAAAGTGCCAAGAGGGGTGGGGGTCGGGGTTGAGTGGAGGGTCACACGGACGACTTTCACCCAGGAGGCCAGAGTTTGCGTCCCGTTTGAAACCAAGCGTCACCAGTAACTTCCTGAAACTAACCACGTGTTTTTTCCCTAAACTTAATCAAACGTCACTGATGTCTTGCGAAATGCATGGGTCAGGACGAGGTGCTTTTGTGCATCGACTAAAGACGCTAAAGGGAAGGCTAGTGCATCCACTGATCACTAGGTGGCGATAACACACCAAGATATGAAGTAATGCGCCAGCAAAGGCAGAGAAGAAGACTGCAAGCTGGTGAACATGGAAGTAAAGAATAGAGGAAAGTATTTCAAAACTTTGACAGGAAATGAACTCGATACATTTGTTTACACTGAATGTAATATTTTCTCCTTTAACAGCTCGGTGGTTTGAGATCCAAAACAACATGGCTGACCTTAACGTCTCCTAAATTCAAGCAGCAGAATCGGGTCATGATTCCAGCGAAGGTCGACTGGATGATGACTATCAGGTTGGTTTTTTAAACTATAGATATGTGCCCAGTTTTAAATGTGGAATGTTGGTTATCCTTTAATAGTATGTCACATAATACAGCGGTCACATTAGCAGAAGTTCATGGTCTTCTTTTAATCGGTGTCTGAAAGATGAACCTGTTTTGCACCCGTACAGAATGTCTCCCGACACTCTGGAAAATGCAGATCTGCAAATCAAGTATGGATGAAAAAAAGTAATATTTAAAAAAATCTAAATCTGGATATTTTTATTATTAACTTGTGCACTCTTGGATTTAATGACCGCCCTTATTTTCTGTGCGGTTGAGGACGATTTAAACATCTTTCAGAGATGTTAAGTCTGCGAGGCTTAAAGCTACTGACAGTCAATAAACACCCGTATCTGATGTTCAAGATGGCAGCGGAGACCGAGGTGTTTATCCGCCGCTGTGCCCTCACATCTCCGCTGAGGGAACACGTGTAGGAAAATCTGGTTTTTTTTCCTCCACACTGGCTGAATGTCCTCCTCTGACACAAAGCTGAGGCAGGAAATGAGACGGGTTGATTCCAGAGAAGCTCAGATGGCCGAGCGCCAAACTTCCTGCCTGCAAACCCTCATCGTCACCCCTCCGACCCACCACGCTGGCTATATCCAGAGTTTTATAGTGCAGTTATGGCCAGCCGTGCCCCGTTAAACCCCCTCAGGGTTCATGAACACACCAACACAGCATGCTTAATAAAGAATCTCTCCATCATCTGAAATCTAACCGGTGCAGGATCGAAGTCGCGGCTGGATTTCCAACTGTGTTACAAGTTTGTTTGCTTCTAAATTTGTGAATATGCAACACTAAATCACAGTTGACAATTATTTATATTACAGAGTGATGAAGTGATTCTTTTCTTGATTAATCTACAAATTGTTTGGTCCATAAAAGGTCAGAATTTCAGTAAAAAATTCAGTTTTCTGGAGCCCGACAAAGACATTGACTTTACTATCATAGAAGATGAAGAAAAACAGAAAATATTTATATTTCAGTAAGTTGTGTCAGTGAATTTTTGGTATTTTTTGCTTCATAAATGGTTTATTTATTTTCTGTCAATAAATGTGAATGTCAATGGGTTCTTTCTTGGCCCATGCCTCATCCTTCCACCAGTAGTGTTTGTGTAATCCTGCTGACAAACACACAAACAAACCAACAAACGAACGAACACGGGTGAAAAATAACCTTAAAAAAATCTCATCACTATTTCCTCGAGGCCAAAATGACAAATTTCTTTTGTCCAACCAAAAAGTCCAAAGACTCTTCATGTTATATCATAAATGATCAAGAAAAGCAGCAAATCTTTACATTTAAGAACCGGGAACCAGCAAATGTTTCACATTTTTGCTTGAAAAATGACAAAAACGATTAATCGATTATTAAAAGATGACAACTAATTCTCTTTCGATCGACTAATCAACTAATCGTTGAGCTACGCTTTTAAGCAGCGAGTTTCAGAAGGCCACATGCACAAATATAAAAAAGACAAAATGTTTCTTTTTATTTAAATATTTTTTGTTCTTTTTCTTATTATCTGGCTCAATTTTTGGCCTTTCATCATCATATTTTATCAGAATTTTTTGTTCCATCTCTGATTTACATGTACAGACAAATTAAACTAATCCCAGTCAGTACAGTTTGTTTGTTTGTTTGTTTTTCTATATTTTTGTTTACGGAGGAGGATTTACGACACACAGCGGCCGCGTCACCAAACACCCGGAGGTAAAGCGAGAGAGTGTCACGGCCCAGCAGATCTGCCCGCGTCCTCACGGTAAAGCTAAGTTAAGAATGTGTGTGTGTGTGTGTGTGTGTGTGTGTGTGTGTGTGTGTGTGTGTGTGTGTGTGTGTGTGTGTGTGTG
>JBBPCS010000002.1:10082768-10101764 GCA_037974645.1 Hollardia meadi
AGGTAGTTCTTATCACACTGATGTTTGTTCAAGTGTTCATTTTTCTGATCAGTTTGGTTTTAATTAGTTATTTGATGGTATAAAAAGGGGCTGAAACGTCATGATTGACAGCTGAGCCCTGCTCGCGATTGGACGGGAACTCGATACAACCTCTCCACCGCCCGATCGCCACTGTGCAGACTCTGGCTCCAAATGACGTCACCGGCACAAGATGGCAGCGCTCCTATCCGGGATATTTTAGCTTCATTTTTGTACAGTGGGAGGAAGTAAAGACGCGTCGGCCATCTTTGTTTATGTTAATGTTTCAGACTGATTCTCTTCTTCTTTTCTCAATTATGAATTCTATTTTGTTATGTCTCCACTGAGCTCAAGAAGAAGATGTCTGAAGAAAACACACAAAGCCCAGCCTCCTGCCAGCAGTGACGAGCCTCCAACCAGAATAACCTGAAACCTCACACACACAAAGCGACAATGGTTCACTCTTTGAGGATAAACTCCTGCTATGTGCACTCCCTCAGGGCGAGGCGCTACTACTGACTCTGGACAAGAGATGCTCTGAATAAAAACACACCCACGTCTCTTCAATACGCTTCCTGCCGGAGAAACAGATGGGAGGCAGGTGAGTAAAAGGAGGCGGCGTGTCAAGGGAGGCATTCAGACTGGAAGAGGAGACAGATTAAAACCCCATCTGATACCCAGCAGGAGATCGCTGACCCCTATCAGATAACCTCCGCCGCCAGAAGCAACAGCCCCGGAACAAAGAGCGTGCACTGTCCGCTGTGTCAGCCTCACTTTTACATCAAAAATATGGCTTTTTTTTTAAATGTTTCGCCTCCGAACAGCTGCTGCTTGCAAGGGGTCGAGTTAAAGAGGCCACAGTCCCTCCATGTTTTAGGAAAAGAGACAGATGGAGAGCAGCGACAACACGGAGGCACAGTGGTCGGTTTTTACGGCCTGTAATGTAATGAATTCTGACGAAGGGGAGGCGCTTGTCACATACACTTTCACTAATTAGCAGGTGTTAAACGCTGCTTTTTGTCAACATGTCAGTGACTGTGAATGAGTGAAAGACTAGTTGCCAATTATTTTTGATTGATTCATCATTTCAGTTGTTTTTCCAAGCGAAAAATGTCAAACATTTGCTGGTTGCAGCTTCTTAAATGTGAGGATTTGCTGCTTTTCTTTGTCATTTCTGACAGTAAATGAAGAATCTTTGGGTTTTGGGCTGTTGGTTGGACAAAAGAAGCGACTTGAAGACGTCACTTTGGAATCTGGGAAATCGTGATGAGAGTTTTTTCACCAGATTAACAAATAATGAGAAAGGATGTCAAACAGCAAAAAGGTTAGAGTCAGTAAGTTTGTTCCTGAAAGCTATTCAGGAAGCCTCGTTGAGATTAGGTTAGAGAATAAAGCTCTGTACATGCAGAATATGCAATGTCACAACAAGAGGAGTCAGCCATCATACTGCTGCAACGAATGTCTAATTTCATAATTTATTTCCAGTTTTTCCAATTAATTGATTAGAAAATGAATCGCTGACTCTCAACCTGACATCTTCAAATGTCTCAAACAGTCCAAAACATAAATATATTCAGTTTAAAATGATGTAAAGGAGAGAAATACAGTGCCCAGAACTTATACCATCATAATATGGAGTAAATAATGTATTTTCCTGTGCTGACAAGCTGCATAACAGCTAAGAGACACAGTTTGTTTACGCTTTATCTGTTCAGGAAGTTTCAGCAAAATCAATGTCTTATTTTCAAGAGGAAAAAAAATGATGCAACATCAAAACACGAATGTTCTTGGGAGAAATGAACATAAATACCCCAGAACACCAAAACACACAGTCCTAACTCAGATTGAAGACTGTATTTTAGCACCAATAGTTGTTCCCTGAAATATCACACTGTTGGTTCACACTGTTCACCTCCAGGTACTAAACCAACCAGCTCTATTTGACAAGATCAATTAATAACAGAGAGGTAAATATTGCGCTGTGCAAAGACAAATACTGTATCCATGAGCACTAAGAGCAAGCTGCAATAAAAAAAAACACAGAGCTGCTGTTGAACAAACGGAACTGAAAAGATGTCCTAGCTGGCAGAGTACATGTTACATAACCCCGAGAGCCCCGAGCCAACAGCTGATGTTAAATACAACCTCTCTTCACTGCACGTCAGGCAGTCAATGTTATTATCATCCCCGCAGGGTTATCTATGCATTGTTTATGTCAGAGCTCCGGTTAAAAGAGAGACACGCTCAGCCATATGGATTACAACACTTAAACAGTCAAACCATACACAAATATAGTGGGGATATTCCTTTTTTAGCAGTTCATTGGGAAGCTAGCAGTTAGCTAGGCTAGCTAGGAGCAGGGGTTCACGTACCTGACAGCCCTTTTTGTGGTGAAATCCAACCACCACGATATGCAGCACTGGTCCCTTTAGTTCGTCTCTGCCGTGAGACTCCATTCCCCCTGATGTCCTGGCAGTCCTGTGTTGTTTTGAACTCGGGGGTCTGGTAGTAAACACAGTAAATAACACCGATTCTTCCCCCCAGAATCAATGCAGGCAAGAGCACAGCACAACCACCGCGGAGATCTCTTCCGCTTCGTACCCCCTGCGCCAGAGGAGGAACCGCGCGGGAGGGTTCACTGCTGCGCACTTCCGCGTTCGTCGTCAAAAACGTACACAGAGCCACGCAAGGCGTTGTGGGGCATGATTTTAAAATTATCTACAGAAGTAAATGATAACATGTACAATGGTGTAAAATGCAATTAATTATTTCATATTAAAATGTGCAAATATACAGAGCACATAAAGCAGGCACATACAACGAAATAAAACAAAGTGTACAAAATAAATAGTATGCAAAATTTATAAAATAACAAATATCAATCCCTAAAACTATTTGCCTGGACACCAAAAAAGCAATAGTTTAATGCAATTGTTTTAGTTTTTCTACAGAAGAGGATAAGAGGCAGCAGCAAGGTCCCAATCAGTGTTTCATTATTATATTATCATCCCTGTTTCTTTGTGAGCAGCATTATATTGTTATAGCTGATTGAGGCTGAGACATTTTTTTTTTACTGTTTTTTACACTGTTACCAGTGTGTCAGTATAAGTCGATCATGTTTTGTATAGCTATAAAATCTTGATCTAAAAACTGGTAGCTACAGCTGTCATATAAGTTAAGTGCAATAAAAAAGGTGCAATATTACAGTATAAATGAACATAAAATGACAACACCAATCCAGTATTAGCCTTTACAGAAACTGTGGTGGGGAATTATCTTGACCTTGACAACATTCTCTTTGTTAGAGTAAAAAAGAATGACGTCATATATTGAGACGCAGGACCGGCGCCATCTTGTGGAAATATTCAGAATAACATAATTTAATCGGCGCGTCCTTTCGGTTTCTGTTATATCTGTTCAGTTGTATGTTCTGTCACGTTGCTTAATTTTATGTTACCCCGCAAATTTATGACGGTGCTAAAATACACACGACAAACTGATCTTTGCTGCTACAGTTAGTCCTTCAATGATTCATGTTCGACTGCTCTAGCCTGGCTACTGTAACGCTCTTCTGTCGATTGCTTCTGGCTGAGCGCCGAGACCTTTGATTGAACATGGCGGCTACCCCAGCGACAAATCCGTCACAGCTGCTCCCACTTGGTTGGTAAAAGCTAAATAATGTTGAGTGACTGTTTTAGATAGCTAATAATTAAATAGTATTAAAAGTCAGAGTGCGATGGTTGTAATTTGAGTCGGTAAATCAGATATTTGTGATGTTTTGTTAGCTAGTTAAGGTTAGCATCATACCTTCAGGTAGCTTACATGCGCGTGATGAGCTGATTTCTTTGCTATCAGTGCTATCATAACATATCGATAGATAATGTTAATTTGTTATATTAGTAATACACTGTTTAATTTATATAAAGAGGAAAATTAATTTTTCTAAATAATGCGTTGCAGTTATTCAGCAAAATGTTGTTAACTGAACATCCTTGTGATTTGAACGGAAGAGGTTACTTTTCATCATTTTCTGACATTTTCTAGACTAAATGAAGAATTGACAACAGATCAATTGATAATAAAAAATATTTACTGGTTGCAGCCTTAAACACGATAAAGCCCTTGCAGTAGTAACATGGCTTTATTGTATTCAGCAGCAGATAATGCAGGAAAATGAAAAAGTGAAGTATGTAAAGATAGTAGAAAATATTAATTGCCAGTAAAATTAATGTGCAATGAAAAGTTTACCAAAAGAAAGCTAGAAAATTAGGGCTGCAGCTAACGATTATTTCCATTATTGATTGATCTGTGATTTTCTCAGTTAATCATTTAGTACATTAAATTGTGGAAAATGCCCATTAGTTTTGCCAAAGTCCCAGTTAATGTCTCCAGTTTCTCTGACCAATAGCCCAACACCAAAAGATATTAAGTCTCCTGTCATATATGACAAATCCTGGAATCAGCAAAAGTTTGACGTTTGGGCTTTAAAAATGACTGAAATTATCATTTTTCTAATAGAGATAGGGTTTCATAACTAAGGCTGATAAGTAAGAAACTGAGGATTATCCAAAAAGGAAACAGAGAAATTTACAGGATCTTTAATTTCACTTTGTTTTTCCTCCTTTTAGAGCTGGTGGACAAATGTATCGGCTCCAGAATTCACATCGTCATGAAGACCGACAAAGAAATTGTCGGCACCCTGCTGGGTTTCGATGACTTCGTCAGTATCCTTTCCTCGTTACCATCCAGGAACAAACTCATCGTCATGCAGCTTAGGAATGCACGATATGTATTTTTTTCTAGTGATAATTACCTGCTTCTCATGGCCGATACAGATAATACTGCTGATAATTCACGTTTGTGTTTTAAAAAGAAGTTGATCACCTGTAGTTTCTGCACAGCTGAGGGTGTGAGAGGCTCAGATGTAGTGAGCAAAGATGGATGATTTAATATTTCAGAGCTTTAATAAGATTTGTAGTGTTAAAACTTGAGGAACAAGTAGTGTAAATAGAAAACATGTTGTCTGACTCTTAAACACGTTTGGCTCTGTAGTCATGAGAATAACAGCGTGCTTTGCTTGTTCTTGTTCTTATTCTCTGTATTTGATGGATCGTAAACCAACTTTAAAGCTGCATACCACCAAGTACTGTACCGGAGTGTATAGATGTTTGGCTCCATCGATCAGCTATGACGTCATTATCGGCTGGTTATTGTAGGCCATTAATTTATTATTTTCCTGTTTGCTCTGATTGTTGTCCCGTTCTTAACTCAGTATTTTAGATATGGTCTTGGAAGATGTGACAGAATTGTAAGTACACTTCTCGTTTTTTTCATTTCACACGAATTTTTGTTAACCTGTTTGTTTAATAAACAGATTTTTTTTTTTTTTTACAAATGTGTTTCAGTGAAATCACACCAGAGGGGAGGAGGATAACCAAACTGGACCAGATCCTCCTCAACGGCAATAACATCACCATGGTGTGTAAAATATTCTGCATGTTTGGTACATTTAGTCACATAATAGGCTCACAAGTGCATCGTACACCTCCACATAACCCGTTACTGTTGTTTCAGGCCTTCACAATATAATTCATGTTTTCCTTTGTGCAGCTCATCCCTGGAGGTGAAGGTCCTGAAGTTTGAGAATCATCATCACTGAATGCTGACAGTCTTGTGCTCTTCCTGTGTTGTGCTCCTTAGTTAATTATGACATTATTGTTATTTGATCGCTTGTTCTTGATCTGGCGGGAAAATATTTTTGTAACAAGAGTCCTGATTGAGTTTTTTTTTTATAAGAAGATAAATTTGAAGTGTGTCATGAATCACACATGAGAATAAAGCTTTTTTTTGTTTTGTTTTTTACAAATAAATGAGAAACAAACAGTTTGGAAAACAAGCTTTTTCTTTATTTGTTTGTTTTTAAAACAGCTGTACAAATAAATTTAGTGCAAGTGTTGGCACGAAACTAAAGTGTCATTTTTCAACAGCAGTGCTAAAACTCAGATCCAGTTGTTTATTTTTAATGTCTGAGAAGAATCAGCGAAAACGAACGGAGAGAGTTGATTGTAGACTCTGTGCCGCCTCCTCGTCTCAGCTTCAGTACATGGAAGGTTTCTCCTCTCCTTTCGGATTGGTCACCTTATCCAGATTCTTGTTGATGATGTCGTAAAGCTCGGCCTATAGGAAGCAGGTAGAGAAACAGTTTTCCTCTGGGACAGATGGGTGATAAATGGTTCTCGACTCGGATCGGTCTGACTTACGTAGAAGCCGCGAATGTCGAGAACGATCACTTTGATCTCAGAGTAGATGGCCCCATCCTTCTCGTGGACGAGTGAGCGGTAGTCCATCTGGAGGTAGAGAGTTAAAAAATATTCATAATAAAGTTTTATTAACTTTATAAAGAACTACTGTTCCATTTCTTTTTGTGATCATAATCCACAAAAAGTCAAAAACAATAATGCGGATAGTCATTTCCTAAAAGCTGCTGAGAAACAGGAGGAAATGGGGCATTTTTGGGGACTAATTTCAGCGGCGGATTAATCCACATTTGGAGGTCTTGTGAGTATTTGGGGCAGTGGGACAATTACAGTGACACTGTAACACTGATGTGTTTCTGGACAACAGTTGTAGATCACCAGACTCATCCTTTAAGATGCTGTGAACACTCACCACGTGAGTCTCTTTGGAAGCTTTTGCAACAGCATCTCCCCTCTCTGAAAAGTACCTACATAATACAACAGACGGGACAGGACATAAATCTGTGTTTATCAATCAAAATTACCATAAAATTGTTTTGATTTTGGAGTCTAAAATTCCTGCACTTATAAAAATAAATTGCTGTTGTTTGCTTAACAGCTAGTAAACTGAACAAACAATTGGAGGTTAAAGGAACAGTTCACCCAAAAAAGAAAAGTCATTTTTATGACTATATTATACCATGATTACACTATTATACTTTAGTCATTTAAAGCTGGGGACTTGTTTTAAAACCTAAAAAAACAAAATGGCTCCATATAACCTGTCAGGTGTAATCTACGTCTCCGGAAGCTGCGAGATCCCAAATTAATGTGAAAAGTCGTTATTTACACCTTTTTTTTAAAAAGCCAAAATTGTCACAGCCGGTTGCACTAAGCTAATACCTTTAGCTTAGCGTATACAGTGAAATTTTTGGCTGTAAATAACATCCATTCAAATGTATTTGGGATCTCGGGGCTTTTGAAGACTTGGATTCCAAACGGAGCCATTTTATGTTTTTCTGGGCCGAGCACCATATTGTCATGCAAGGCATTACTTCTCACAATAGAACAGAACCGCATTTAACTCAAACAATTTTTTGGTTTTCCTACATTTTAAGTCAAGTCCCCGGCTTCTTCAGTAGTTTAGGAGAACGCTGCAACTCTGAAGCTCCAGAAATCGTCCGACTTTCCATCGACATGAGGATGAGGAGATAAAAGACTGGATTTTCATTTTTGAGTGACCTGTTCCTTTAACACCAAGTGAACACATTTATATCCAGCCTACTTGTTGATGTTGGTCTGAAAACCGTCAACTTTGGTCTTCACTGCGGCGAATCTCTCCAAGATTTTCTCCTGGGGTGGAAAAAACAAACAAAAAAACTTCAAGTATTTTGACCAAACTGCGTCGGCGCGCACGAAACAGGACGGAAACGTTACCTGGACGGCGACGCCAAAGTCGTTTCCATCTTCTATTTTTGGGATGAGGTGCTGAATCCAGCAGGAGACCTACAGCAACACGGAGTTTAACTTTAAAGTAACTCAAACACTAAAACCACTAACTTTTTTAAACTTAACTCAGTGTTTTAGAGACGAATCTAGCTCATCGTTCATCTCTGCAGCGAGAGTGATTCACTTACAGTGATGATGGTCTCTCTGAAAGCAACAATCTCTGGTTTCACCCTCTCTAGAAGCATCATAATCTTCTCATTCCCCTTGATGAAGCCACATTTTGGTGCTGAAGGACAAAGATGAGAAATTAGGCTTTTTTTAAATATATATATACATCGTATACAGATGCCACACAAAAAGAAAACACTTTTTTTACCTTTCTTCTTTTTCTCATCGTCTTCGTTCTTATCCGTCTCCATTTCCTGTGAGATTAAAGGTACACGGTCAAAAGAGGACAAATTGCAAACAGTTTTAACAAAAACTGAACATATCCTTAATGAAGGGAGGAAGTATTGCTGTTGTAGATTCGGTTTAGCTAGCTGTTTCAGAATATGGTCTGCTTTGTCCCCACTTAAACTTGCTTATTAGGCTGTTCTTGGTCTGCTTCCACCTCTGGATCAGTGGATGTAGATATTTTTAGTCTTGATGGGTGTTTATTTTGATATTCTGTCATTTGTTCTTAGAAAAACAATTCGCCCAAAAATGAAAAATTTAAGTCATTTAGACCCTTTTTTAAAGACGAAATCTTCACTGTAGCCGCTAGCTAAAAGTGTTAGCATGATTTTTCATCTCGGTGAGACTTTACTCCTGGTTAAATAAAAGTTAAATAATGTCACAAAGGTGTTTTGTGCTTTAGTGATGCATACTCTTATTAATTAGCAGAAATGAATCATCACATAGTGAACCTGCAGTCTGAGGATCTGTTTTGTCCAGTTGGTAATCCGGCCTTGTCTAATTTGAAGCAGTCATTGTCAAACTTTTGCACATCAAGGACTCCTAAACTGGCACAAATTAGACAACGGACCCCCGTCTGACAGGAATTTTATTACAGCGAAAACAATTTATTCTCTTTTTTGCTTCATTCCCTCCTTTAAAGATGTCACAAAGGTGCTCTTTAGGTGGAAAACCACTATCTGAACTGGAGTAAGGGAACCAAAACAAGTAAACTGCAGCCAAAATTAGCTCATGGGAAGTACTTCACCCGTTTGTGTATTTTTAAAAGTTATTTCAAGTGGTAGGAATCCATTAACTTGTGTCACTTTCAATAAAACCACAGAGTTGGTGGATGGTCTCACCTCGTCCTCTGGGGAAGGAGGGTCTGGTATAGGGATGTCCAGAGGAGCCTGGAGCGAGCTCATGTCCGTGACACTGAGGGCGTCATCCTGAAAACATTACAGGTTAAAGGTTACTGAGGTTTGTGTTAAAACCATTGACATAAATAAAGATGGCCGACGCGTCTCCACTTCCTCCCACTGTACAAAAATGAAGCCAAAATATCCCGGATACGAGCGCTGCCATCTTGGGCTGGTGACGTCATTTGGAGCCAGAGTCTGCGGAGTAGTGATCGGTCGGTGGTCTCGACTTAGAACAGGGCTCAGCTGTCAATCATGATGTTTCAACCCCTTTTTCTAGCATCAAATAACTAATTAAAACCAAACTGATCAGAAAAATTAACACTTGAACAAACATCAGCGTCATAAAAACTACGTAAAATGACAGAAAACATCTTTGGGAAAAATTTATTTGACGTGTACTTTGAGTTTTTAGTTTGGCTCATGTCCCATCTGCTAACATGGAGGGGGAGGGGTTTATGACCTACACCGCAGCCAGCCACCAGGGGGGCCGATTGAGATGCTTTGGCTTCACTTTTGGGGAGCTCTCATGTCATCCATCTTTATTTTGCAATCAATGGTTAAAACAGTGAACTTGCTGACCCTGAGCAGAGCATCCAGCTGTATAATCTTCTGCGGGATGTAGTTGGAGAACAAATTCTCCGCCTGAAAAACACAAAAAGATCAGTGTTGACAGTATTTTGAATAAATATGTCATTTAAAGGAATTTTTTTTTTTTAAAAAAAGCTGAATAAATGTGTAGCTCAACACACCTCTTGATACAGGGACTGGCGGAAGTTTTCCACCTATGAAACAAGATGAATCGATTGAAAACATCCGAACATTAAAGCTGCTGACTCACGCTATAAAAGCCGTTTGGATTTACTTTCGTTTTCCTCTCTGAAAGGGGGACTTTCCGTTTCTTTAACAAGTACGACTCACTCCTCCTTTCCAACATGTTCATGCTGAATATTTCAGAAACTATCCGAATAAAACGAACTGTGGTTGGGTTTTTAGCCTTTTAGCATACAGTTAACACACGTAGCCTGCTGCACCTGAACACACCACGGCAGATCAACTCACCTTAACTGCGCTCGCGCTGCTGATCTTCAAGGTTGACGTCTTTGACATGACGCAGCGGACTTTTCAATTAAGACACGAATAAATACAGAAGAAATCAGAAGTGTGCAAGTGCAGGAGAGGACGATAAGCCTTGCAAGCGAGATTTTTTTATTTCCTCATTTAGTTTACTTTCGATTTGATGTCTGATGAAGCGCCTCCCACTGTCTCCCTCCTCCTCCTCCTCCTTTTCAAATGAGGTGGTTTGATTTGGCTGTCTGATGCAGCATGCAATCTAACTAACTAAATTTGTAAAATACATTTAGTGGAGAAAAAAGCGCAATATTTAGCTCCAAAATGAAGTGGAGTTAGAGAATAATAAAGTAGCAGAAAATGGAAATACTCAAGTAAAGTACAAGTATCTCACAATTTTACTCAAGTACAGTACTTGAGTAGAAGTACTTAGTTACATTTCGTCACTGTTCTTAAAACTGTGCTGCTAAATTGTGGGAAATTCCGCTTTTATTTTGAAAAAAATAAAATCAAACCGGAAGTGTAAGCGGAAGTCGAGCCGTCAAACTGGAGTTCCGTGTTAAAAGCTAGCTTTAGCGCCAGTGTAGATTTAGATATTAACCGCTGATGTTAAAACATGTTATTTTGATTAATGGAAATGTAAAGACTTTCGAACGACACGCAAGAGGACGGAATAACTGTCGAAACTCGTAAAGGCGGTCACTTACATTCGCAGGTATGTAATTTGTTGTAACGTTGGTTTTCAGTAACTTAAAAGTTTCGGTTTCACAGTTGTTATCTGTGTTTGCTTGCTAGCTTAAACTTTAAAACTGACACCTCTGTCTCTTATTACAGTAAAATTTTATCGACAGGAAACATACACGACTAAAAAGTGTTGTGAGGTCGTGTTTATGACTTGTTGTTTATTGACTATGTAGCTGGACGGTTGTGTACTTCTGTAACGTCAGCGAGAGTGAAGCTAGGATTAGCCTGGACTTTCCCAAAGTCGTCATATCGTGAATTAAAGTGATGTTGTTTGGGACATTTTATGCCCGCTTTGCTACAACGTATTCCTACTAAAACAAATGGTCCTTTGCATCAAAACCTTGTTCTTATTTTACACCTCACAAGTGCCAAAGAGGAAAGTCTTGATCTCCTGTTTTCTCCATACCACTGTTGATATTTATTGACTTATTAATACTACTTTCATCCACACCAATCTTTGCACAGTTCACTTATATAGTCCAAGGTATAATCATGTGTATATCTGAAAAAAATGCCTTTAATTCCTCTAATTATTTTACTTTGTTTTCTTATCTCATGTGAATTTCATGCATGGGATCAACGATAACTTATATTTTACTATGTTTTCCCATATAAACTGTAACTTTATTTGCCGCCCACTAAAGAAGATTTTTATTTAGGTATTTTTTTATTTATTGTTTCTTGTTTTCAGAAGTCTGCATGGAAAGTATTGATTGATTTAAAATGTGGTAATGCAGACATTATTCTTTGTGTAATTATTGACTATTTAGTTAATCAACTAATTTGAAGGCCTTTGAAGGCTTTTTTTTTTTTTTTTTTACAGTTTCTTCTTCATTTTGCAGAAGGCTAAACTAATCAATTAATCAACCCCAGAGGTTCAGATTCATGGATAATAATTAACATTTTGGAAAATTTAAGATTTTGCTCTGAAATGCAACAAATTGCCTGAGCCTAGATTTTAAAAAAGATGCCGTTTTGTAATTGGAGTTTATTAATCTACTTCATAATTTTTTTTCTGATTAATCATTTAATTTAAAAAATGTCAGAAAATAGTGAAAAAATGTTTATCAGTTTCCCAGAGCCCAATGTGATCTTTTTAAATGGCTTTGTTTCCAACCAAAACCTAAATATATTTGATTAAGAATGATATACAACATGAAAGTGACTTCCGTGCTGTGATTTTAATAATTCATTGATGATCAAAATGGTCAAACTTTCCCTTTCTGACAGCAATGAGCGGGAGCCCTGCTTCTGTCCAGATGGACGAGGTCAGGAGGAGATCCCAGTCCATCCTGTCTGTCTCAGGTTCAGCCCAGGATGTGAAGGCTGAGGTCCAGACCATGGCCAGCATCCCTCTGCCTCTGTCAGAGAAGTACCATCACTTTGGAGTGGAGGCCATGTTGAGGGAGAACACGGTCGAAAGCAACAAGCAGGAGGTAAAGTTTTCTTCATTTCAAGCCATCGTGCTGCTGCTGCTACTCGGAAAGATATTTAATGACATACCATGAACATAACAGTAACCTTACATCTACTTTAATCATGAAAATTAAACCAAGAAGTAAAAATTAATTTGAAAAGGCATGGTTATGTGAGAGACACTGGCACGTGTTACATTTTTAGACGTTTGCAAAGAAAACTATGAGAAGGAAACACGTAAATAATGTCTTTGAACACAAAAATAAAATAGGTTTTTCATCAGCATACAGAGTGTACACAGCTTTATTTAAAGTGGAGTGGTATCTGACCACTAAGGGGCAGAAAAACTCCAAAATACAAACAACAACACAGCCTCAATACTCATCTACATACATGAGATTACACCAATGAAGTCATTTCAGTGTTAATATCCAAATATTTTTTTAAAACGCACTCTAAATCCAGGCATGACTGATGTGGATTTTTAAGCATATTTGTTTTGGTTTTTCAGAATTAAAATTTTATTTTGGTGAACTTGAATTAAGCTCAATCTAATATAAATATTATAACTGTTTTGGGTGTAATTTATGATAGAGGTTTCTCTCGTACACCATGAAGAGGGAACAAGAAATATAAAAATAAGGACAAAACAAGAAAAAAAAAATCAGCAGAAAATATTTTATAATCTTCTAAAATAAAATAACAAAAATGCACCATAATAGCTTTTGTATAAATTACTGAAATGTAAGAATACTTCTAACACAAAAATATGAAAATAATGTTTTTAATATAAAAACATGCACTTGTTTTACACATAAATATGTGTTTCGGAAACATAAATAAATAAGAGTTCATAAATAGGCCTGTCACAATAACTACTTTTGTTGTACAATATATTGTCCCAGAAATAATTGCAATAAATGATATTATTGGCATTTGATACCGCTGATATAATGGTAATATAATAGCACAATAATGCTTAAAATTCTTAAGAATATTCTGACATTTTAAATGGAACGTGAAAAAACATCAAAATATCCTCAATAAATTAAACAAAAAATAATAATAAATTAAAAAAAACACTGATTCATTGGTGGAACTTGAGGTAAAACTTGACATTACTAGCTGCTCACATTAATTTTGCCTCTCCTTCAGGTTCTGGGGTCCTTGAGTAGACTGGTCAAGGCCTTGAGTATCCTGGAGAAGTACGGCTGTAACCTGACCAGTCCCGCCAGGCCCAGATACTGGAGGAGCGTCAAGCACAACAACCCCGTCTTCAGAACGACGGTGGATGCCGTCAAGGTGAGCAAAGTCATATAGTACATATTTTACATATGTAATGTTTAACCTGCTGAATGAGTCATTGCTAACAGGAAGTCTGAAGGTGATCCATGTTCTTGAACAGTATTACAGTCGTCATTTTCCTCCTCAGGGAGGCCGGACAGTCCTCTATCTGTACGGTTACACCAATCAGCAGATAGATGGCCTCAGTTTCCCCGATGACGTCACCGAACCAGACAAAGAGAAAGTGGCTGCAGTGACGCTGGAGGTCATGACCTTACGCACAGAGGTGGACATGCTCATCAAGGTTCGTATTTGTTCGTGGGCAGCGTTGCTGTTCAGCTGCATTTTGTGTAAGAGCCTCACTGTATTCCATTTCTTATGTCTCTGTTTGTGTAGGGCACCCATCCTCACCCAGAAAACTTCAAAGATATCATCCCATTCATCATCCAGCAGGTCTGTACCAACATTTCCAGCTGATTTATACTCAGATCTAAACTAAAAATGTTGTCATTTAATCTGATATCGGCTGGAAAACTAACACAGGATTACATATATTTGAACATATATGACATATTCTTACAAGTCACACATCAATCAGTTCTTGTGTGCACATTAATACATGGTACAAACATAGAGCACACATGGGGAAGTAAATTTGATTTAGATTGTGTGTTCATGTCTTCTGGGAAACATTAAAATGAAAAATACTTAAAGAACAATAGATAAACTACATAAAACAACTCCTAAAAAATGTAAGTGCATTTATTTTCAAGGTCAGGAATGTGCTTGAATTTTAATATAATCCTTGAAAAGTGATTTTTCAAAAATAATCTGGTGTTTCATCTTTAAAATCTGTGAATATTCGAAATGAAACAATCCCATCGTCTTATTTGTTTGTTGTCTGATGATCAAGACATAATCAATTCAACATGACCAGCTGGTAAAATAATCATAATCATTGATTGTTATGGGTATAAAGGAATTCTGTAAACTTTATTTTTTGCAGTTGCATTTATAACAATTTAGATGTGATTATAAAAGCCTTGAGAGTCTGGAAATATTTGGTTTAGGTACCTTGAAAGTGCTTGAATTTTACCCTGAAGTAAATATGAGTCTTCCAGCATTGATGCAGTGTGATAATCTGTCTTTATTAATACAAACACATCTTTAAAGTGTGACTGAGTGTTGACTGTGATGCTGGTTTCTTCAGGATAAGCTGGACAGTGACACTGTGGTTATCTTGCCTGGAGAGGAGCAGCAGGGAGACAAACTCCAGGTTCTGTCTCCTCCACCTAAACCCACCCAGGTCCCCGCAGGACAACCCCTGAGCCCATCGACAGGTGAGCTGCCACCACCCTCACAACCTTTTCTTCATCAGTGTGTGATAGTAACAGTTAACAGAATTTACCTTTTTTTTAATTTATAATATTATAAACCAGCATAAATCTTTCTTTTTCTCTCCAGGACCTCCTGAAGCGAGTGACTGTAACTTGTGTGGTGGTCCTTCGTCTCTGGTTTGCCCGTCTTGTGACAACCAACCTCTCTGTGACGCCTGCGATGACCTCTTTCACCGCCACCCGTCCAGAGCCAATCACAAGAGAGACAAAATACAGAAAACCAAGCAGGGTGCGTCGGATTACAACAAGCTTTTAAAACGGGAATTCATGATTTTTAACTGTTTTTTTCTTTGTTTGTTTGTGTCTGTAGAGACCTGCAGCATCTGTGGGATTTCTTCTGTTCACGCTCAGTGCTCCACATGTGTCCAGAGGTTGTGTCTGAAGTGCGACATGCTTTTCCACTCTCACCCGGACCGTAAAGGACACAAGAGGGCTATTCTTGCACCAGCTAAGACATCCAGGTGAGGAGAACAGGAAGTTAAAAAAAACAGCTCACCGTCAGGTTCCTCATTTGGCAGCGGTGTGGTCAAACGAGTTAAGACCTTTTGTCCTGACTGAACCTTTCCGCTGCTCATTCAGTGAAGATTGTGGGTGAGATTCTGAGAAATAAAAGGCCGTCTTCCAAAAAAGGCTATTTTTAAGGCTAACTTTCATCACATATTGTCGTGTTCCAGATTTGATTTAATGCTTTTTAGCTCTCTCTCAGTTTTTTTGTCTGTACATCACTCTGTATTTATATGAACCCTCTGAACCTCAAGCAGTTCCTGGGTGTTTTTTACTGCAGCACATGCAGCAAGTCCTGCTCCTCTATGGAAAGTCATGACCACAAGTAGGAAGAATTCACAAATGTCTTTATCCAGTACAACACAGTTATAATGCCATGTCGTGGCTCGGGAGGTAGAGGATCGTTGGTTCGATCCCCGACACCTGCAGTCCACGTGTCGAAGTGTCCTTGGGCAACATACTGAACCCCAAATTGCTCGTGAATGCACATCCGTGAGTGAATGGTTACTGCCTGATGAGCAGGTGACACTTTAGATGGTCGTTTCTGTGTATGAATGTGTTACAAACGCTTTGAGGAGTTGAGTTGGAATAAATGCAATTCCATTTACCATAAATCATAAAAAGAATGTAAAATCTGGAAAAGAATGGGGGGCTCCACATGCTGTACATATTGACCTATTGACATTTTCCCTCCTGCAGTTTCACTGAATTGTCATCATGTGACTCTTTCTCTCAGCGCTGTCATTCATGGCTGCTGAATGGAAAATAAAAAATATCACTACTTTAAGCTTAGATTTGTTTACGTTTCCTGAAGGTAGTTTTTTTTTTTTACAGTATCTGGCTGAATAATAATTTCCAGAAGTTGCAGTACTGTTTAAAAAAAGCAGAGGAGCAGCTCGACTTTACCGTTAATGTAATTTTATCGCTTTTTCGGTCGTCTTCCAGCCCATCTCTGTCACCTTGGGAGTGCGCTCATTGCACCACGGTGAATGAGATGCGAGCCGTCCTCTGCACGACCTGCGAACGGCCGCGACTCGCTACGGCTGCATCCGTTGTTCAAGAAAGCCCGATGTCGGTTCCTACGTCTCCCAACACAGGTGACACCAAGACATGTAGAAATTATAATAAGCTTTATTCCCACAGCATCTTAGTTACAAGTGATTTAAAGGGGGGAAATATTAAAAAGTCGGGACTAAAATGAAATAAATTAAAGTACAATAAAGCAATATACCTCTGCTGTCCAGACAATACCTGGAAAATAACTGTGCTCCATCCCTCAGAGTGGCAGTGTAAGAGCTGCACAGTTGTGAATCAAGGCAGCAGCATCCTCTGTGAGGTGTGTGAGCGCCCCCGCCTGGCCACTCGCCCACCTGTTGCACCGGTGCTGCCCAGCCCTGGATCTCTGCCTGCAGAGACACTCAGACAGGTTTGTCTCACTGCTGATGATGAATGCTTTGTTTTGTTGACTTCATTTGTATAATTTTCTCTTTTTTCACTCCCTTTCTTTCTCTTCCACAGTGGATGTGTCAGTTCTGCACCTTTGTAAACACCAAGCCCACTCTGGTGTGCGAGATGTGCAACCTGTCGTGTAAAGACTCCACTGGAGTTTCTCTTCCCCACTCCCTCCAGCAGACTCCGTCCATCACTAAAGATCAACCCCAGCTGGATGTGAGACCCCAACCGAAGCCCAGACTCAACCCGGAGCTGAGAAGGCAGGCGACGATGAGGGAAGACGGCCTCAATCTCATCCACCAGATCAGAGTAGGTCAACATGGAAACATCTTTCAAAGTCAAATTCCGAAAGCCAGAGGTGAAGTCTCCAAATGTTTTCCTTTGTCCGACCATCGTCCAAAACCCTAAAACATCCAGTTTATCATCAAATAAGAGAAAACAAATCCTCACAAAAAGCTGAAACAGGGGAATGTTTGGTATTTTTGCTTTAAAGATGACCTAAACATAATGAAGTAAACATAAGAATCACTGTTTCTTTATTGCAGGACGCAGAAAAATGTGGCGTCAGTCCTGAGGAGGTGTATGCCGCCATCTTGTGCAGCGGCAGCAGCACTAAACCCTGCGATTGGCTGACGTCAGAGCTGCCTCACCTGCTGGATGAAATCTGCGCCATGGCGGCCTCTGTCCAGCTAAACTACAAAGCAGGGGATTGTGGGATACAGGCTGCGGTGGAGGGAGACGGAGAGGAGCCGGAGCAGAGCGGTCCTGATGAGACCGGCGAAGGCGTGAAGCTGTCGAGAGCTGAGGCCAAGCTGGCCTGGTTGTCAACGGGAGGAGACACAGAGAGAGCAGTGAGACAGCTGCTGAGAGACAGACAGCTCAAGGTAGGAAAAGGAAAAATTAATGTTCAACACAATTCAGTCAAAAACATATATTCATGTCTTCACTGCTTTTCCTTTCTTTCTCTTAATGTAGAAAGACACAAAGAGAAATACAAACCTGTTTTTATTTTATTTAGCTAAAGAATTTCACACATTAAATATTGATGAAACACAAACAGACGAGAATATTTTTTTTTTTAATTTAACTCTTTAACAGATCAAAGAATTTGATTGAATTTTTTTTTTTTTATTATAGCTTATTTAGATGGTGATTTTCTTAATTTAATTGATCAACCAAAAAATTCCTGTAAAAACTTCCCAGAGGTCATGTTGCTTGTTTTGTGTGACCAGCAATCATAAAATCCCAATAATAATAACGATAACAATCAGTTTATATTGATTTAAAACAGAGAAAAGAGAATAAGGCCGGGACTAGATCATGTTTGGCAACGTTTTCTTTCTTGAAAAACAACTGAAAGTATTAATTTCGGGCTGAGATTTGCAACTAATTTCATTATCACTTAATCATTTAATCTACTTTATTATTTTCCTTATATTCCTTCCTTGTTTAGCAGACCTCTTACTACAGCGCCACCATTTCTGCCAAATTAGTTAATGTGGATATGAGCATATTACAGCGTACCCACCTAAAATCTGTGTCCGCTTATGTCTCTACAACTTAATTGATGAGTACAGAAATTGCAGCAACTACAGTATAATGTGATCTTTTTTATAATTAGTTATTGATATCCTGGTGTTGAGTAAAGCATGTTTATTCATGTGTAGTTTGCCCAGAAGGGGGAGCCAGAGTCTCAACTGTGAGATCGATGAGCAGCTTCCTACAGATGAAATAAATACATGAGATGAAAGTGTCTCCTGGCTGTTTTTGTCCTTGAGATATAACTCGGAACAAAGTAGGGATGTTAACAGTTAACTGTTTAACCAGTCTCTGAGATAGAAGAGACAGTCGCGGGGATGATGAGCATGTAGACCGGTGTAACTGCACTGCGCCGCCTTACATGTTGTCTGCCAGAGAGAAGTAAACAAACACAGGAGGAAGAGCAAGTTTACTTCCTCTCTAGAGAAACATTTCCAGGGGTTAAAAGGTCAGAAACTAGGGATGTTAACAGTTAACCGTTTAACCGTTAACCGATAATAAGAACTTTGACCGATTAATACTATCAGTTAAACA
>JBBPCS010000002.1:10119131-10144415 GCA_037974645.1 Hollardia meadi
TTACCCCCCCCCCCCCCCCCCCCCCACACACACACACACACACACACTTCAGCTGCAACGGCCAACAAAATGATAAAGCAGTGTTAGTATTATTATTCCAGGGTCTCTTACGTTATCGTACTTTTTATAACTGGGAGTTTTGTACGTTTGAGTAGAGACAGATGGAGGTTACATCATGGAAAAAGCAGTGAAACTAAAGAACAAACAAGGCATGTTTGTTTGATGACACTTTGGGAGACTTCTGTCCTGCCAGTATGACAAATATTAAGTCATGAGCACAAAAAAAGTACAGTTTAATCCATTTAGAGCTGAAACTATTATATCACAGTCAATTAATCGGCAACTATATTGGTATTTGATCAATTGTTTCAGTTGTTTTTAGCTTCTCAACTGTGCGTTTTGTGTGGTGAGTCAGATAAAAGAAGCAATTTGATGATGTCACTGTGGGAAATTATACAGGGAATTTCCTGACATTTTACAAACAAATCATAATTGGCGGATAAAATCGATTACCCAAATAATTACTTACAGAAACAAAAAGATCACAGTCAAACTGTCCTTGATCATCTTGTCGACACTCGACATCGGGAAAGAGGCGGAGCTTGGATGGAGCTCAAATCTGTCAGTACAATTAACCGCACAGCAAGCCAGATTATTTGTCCGCCACAAACACGGCCGAGAGGTCAAGTTCAGTGACTCGACTTAGCTGAGCTAGCTGCTAGTCAAAGCCGACACCCCCTTAATTATGCGTAACTGTAAGCCTTAATGTAAATGAATGAGTTATATACAGTTGTCGTTAACAGGAAAATTAGAGGTAGAGGCTGTAAACAGGTTTATTTCTGCTGTAAACATTTTAACATGCGGTCTTATGGAGATTGACTCTCTTTTGGAGCAGGCCTCGAGTGGCCATGTGAGGAACTGCAGTTTTTGGGCACTCACGCCGGAGGTTGCCGCTTGGTGCCTACGTTACCCACAGTGCAACTCGACCGTTGACAGTTTGGTCAGAGATTCGTTATGCCAGTAACACGCAAAGAATCGACACTGACTCAAGTGACATCGCTTGCGGACATTTATCAGACAGTCTGAAGTCTTTTTGTTCACATATGCAGCAGTGCTCCCCAACCTGGAAACACACTTTAATGTTTAAAATCTTGTTTTCTACCACTTTAGATTGTTGTTAATATATACAGATTTTCTTGCATCGTAAATCATAAAACGTTGTCAGAGTTACATCATATCGACTTTGCTGTTCAGTGGAACGATCATTTCTCATACTGATGGGAGAGTTTTCTCCATGTTTCTGCCTGATAAAACATGAAATTCTGCATGTTACTTGTTTTCAGATTTTATATGGGGACATTATGCCCTTCTGGGTTCAGTAACAGTGAAGGAATCACAAAGTTCGTGTTACCGTTCTCATTATTAGGGGCTTCCCGTGCTGCTGATCTCAGCTCTGAACATTAGCAGGAGAAGAAAAATGCTGAAATGATCCAAATCACTGTCTGCAGACACACAATGAGCTCCTTCATAGCTGGAGATGTGATGTGATCCTGTGTGGTTTAATCAGCACAGGAATGCCTTTACCTGCTCACACACACACACACACACACACACACACATTATTATTTTTCCTTTATTTTCAGAATATAAACGTAATGCTGGTTTTAACCTGAACTGCGGTTTGTGCTTTTAACTCAGGATGCAGAGAAGAAGAAGTTAAAAATGAAGTTTTGTCATCTTGTGTCCTGGAATTATTACTTTAAATATCTGTAAAAATGTATTTCTAACATTGTTTTCTCAAACATAACCGTAGTCTGACTCACCTGATGTAGACTGTTGAAGTATAACACTGTAAATTAGACAGACTACGCATCCAGTCGCAGTCATGCAAGTAACACTTATGGAACCCATGACCGAAACCTTGTAAAAGCCGGTCCCGCGTGCTAGCTAGCTAACGGAACTGACTAATGGGCCGATCAGACAGAGTGCGGTTTGCAGGGTACAAAACGCGAGGCGCCTCTCAATAAGCCTAGCCGTTTTCAAAATCCCCATCACTGTGGGAACCAACCACAAGCAACAAGCTAGCAACCTACATGCCGAAAATAGCATAGTTACTCGAACCCTAACCTGGCCGCTGACGGTACAAACCTAAACAAGCTAGCAGCTGTTACCTCTTCTTTTGTGGGGATTTAGCCATTTTAAGGCCAAGGCTCGCCTCCCCATGTGCAAAACAACTACCCTCCAACACTTTATGCCCCCGAGACAATTCTGATTGGTTTAAGCAGAGAGTTTTTTTTCCCATATACCAGAATGATAATGGGTGCAACCGGCCCTTTTTCCACACTGCACTTTGGAAGCTTGGGTCGACGGGAAGTTTTGCAGAGTGTTGGACACACCGAAATTTTGACATGATGATTAGACATTAGAGGAAAAGTGAAAGACCCACCAAAGTATTTACAATTCATCCTGAGGGGAAGATGAATGTCTCTACTGAATTTAACGGCAGTCCTTCTGGTAGTTGTTGGTCGTAGTCCAGGGGATCACAAAAGCAGCAGGATTCATCCTCGAGAACTCATGAATGTCTGTTGAGATATCTTCCTAAAACTGTCAGCTAGTGTGGCCAAAACTATCCAGAGAAATCTGTTTGATTTTCAAGGGTATATGAATAATATAATAATAATCAGCTCATAAATAAATAATCTGATATATATGTTGGATATGGAACTGATCAGACTAACTGTAAAAAACAAAAAGAAGATAGGAGCGATTTTTTTTTTTGAGCTCCGTCAAAGTCAGTAATTCCAGTTTACCGGTGGAGGCTGCGCAGCCATCGGCCACTATCGATACCACAGATACCGAATCAATTGATCAGTCTACCTCTAGTAAGTTGTAAAGTGTCGTCCAGGGACACGAGTGGTCGCTTCCAATATGTTAGTAGTTTTTTAAATAATACATATATTTTCATTCTGTTGAGCATCTTGCATTGGGGGGCAGATCTTGTACATAAATTCAATATATAAATTGCAGGTCTTCCCCTCCAAAGGAAGTCTTGCTTCTTGCTTGAAACTTTAAGAGAAGTTTACTGTCTGAGAGTCTTTAAGGGCTTTTTCGCTCATAAATTCTGGACCATCATGACTGAATGCAGGTAAATCCAGCTCATAAATTTCCTCTTTTGTAGTTCTCTGTTATTACTGAAGCTGTTAAAGTGTCTTTAAAATGGGAATCGTTAACCTTTGTAACCAATACTGGCAGCAATCAGAAAATAATGCAACAATACCGGTTATCCATCATAGGAACATATAATATAGAAAACATTCCTCTATTGTTATTATGTCTTTTTCCCTTTCAGAATGCCTTTCAGCAGGTTTTTCCTCTTGACTTTTACGTTTCTGGAAAACAAACTGAACTGAAATAAATATGTCCAGAGTCCACTTCAGCTCAGAAAATTGTTTTCATGAGTTTGGCAGTGGTTGCATCTCTTCGAGCCAGTTTAATGGGTGAAGGAACGAGGAAGGGATAAGAGGGGTCTATTACCAGAGAAGGATCTGCTACCAACCTGAGCGAGAAGGCTCCTTTGAATTTAACTTCCTGATCCTGATGTCAGGAAGATTTCAGGGTTCAAGTCAAACTAAAGGCTGCTGGGTTGACATGTGGAATGAGCGAATGGCTCTTCTTGGCAGTGTTATCTATTTTCATTTCTTTTAGTTTTATTTTTGTCTTGAGGCTCTGGGCCTACTTCAAGAAACCATTCCTGACTTTGTTAGTTGTGTCTAATGTGCTGGTTTAATGTGGCTAATACACTCATGCATCATGTAACTGATGTTTTCTACTGTTTACCCTGCAGTCTCTGTCTCAGCGTTACCAGAGGCAGATTTCATCGGCAGTCAGAGGTGAGAAAACTAAACGGTAAAACACGCTCACCACTTTATTTTGCAGATGACAGTTCGTTATACGTCCTGGTACTGATCAGGAGTATTGCGTGATTGCAGCATCTTACTGCTGCAGAAAAAAAAGACTTAATTTTCCTTAAAAAAAACCCTGATTTTAATTTCCCCGTAGTGGTTTGGTCACATGTGCGTGTTATTTCATTTCATTCCTTTTCTGTGTTAGATGAAGTATCACGGGTGCTGCCCTCGCTTGTGTTGGTAGACAGGGCTTCACCTCGCCCTAAAGTCGCAGCCCATGTCACTGGCAGCTTTGTGCCTAAACTGGAGCGAGAGGGAGGAGGTGAGTCCTGCAGAAATTCACTGTGGTGTCTGGATTCAACAAGCAAATCTGATCTGTGGTTTAAAATGTATTTATGATCTTATTGATTGATGATCAGCAGATTAAATACAATATAGTACATGACATTTATATCTTCTTACAATCTCATAATACTGATTTACAAAATCCTAATTTAGATTTAGGAAATAGAAAATTAAAATCTTGATTTTAATCTCACAACCAGGTTTACAATAAGTATTTTTTTTAAAATAAATCTTTGATTCCTCTTCATGCATTTCATCCATTTTCACTCACTAGCTCATACATTTATTTTTCTATGAATATTTATATGTTTGTGATTCCTAACATTCTGCCATTGTAGGTTTAATTTTTTTTTTAAAAACAACTAATTATGGAGCCCAGGGAGGGGGGTAATAATCTGAGAATAAACCCGATTTGCGAGATTTAAGTTGTAAAATTTACGAGAAAAAAAACAAAACAAATATACAAAATTTCCAGACTGTGAAGACATCGTCCGTAGATGTAACTAACGACATCCTTGCATATGTCAGTTGTGTTGTAGTTCCTGATGCACAACAGTGATACAAACTTTGTATCATAAGGATACAAAGTTTCCTTATTTCTACATCCGATTGCAAAGTATAATTTGATTAGGTTCTCCACGGCAGGCACGGTAAGTGGTGGCGTCTGTGCAGTGATGAGGTTGATCCAACCTTGAAAAGTAACAACAAAAAACATAATTGTCAGAGGGGTTTTTTTTCTCATAAATTTGTGGTTTAAATTTGTTAATCTGTTTTTTTTTTCTTGTAAATTTACCAATTTTAGAGAATTTCATTTTTTTCTGGCAAATTTTGTAATATCAGAGAATAATTTTCTTGTAAATTTACCACTTTAATCTGAGAGAATATCCGAATTTTTTTTCTCGATTTTTTTTTTACTTTAATCTCAGAGAATTTCTGTTTTTATGGCAAATTTATGACTTTATAATATCAAAATTTTTTTGTTTTTTTCTTGTAAATTAACCAGTCTAATCTCAGAGAAAATCTGAGTTTTCTTTCTCATAAATTTGTGGCTTTAATCGCAGAGAATTTCTGTTTTTATGGCAAATTTATGACTTTATAATATCAGAAGTTTGTTTTTTTTTCTTGTAAATTAACCAGTCTAATCCCAGAGAAAATCCAAGTTTTTTCTTGTAAATTTACTCCTTCAGTCTTAGAGAATATTTTTATTTTTGTTGTAAATTTATTTTTTCTCAGAATAATCCCCTCCTTCCCTGCCTCAGGACCTAAAACTCTGTCGTAGAAATGAGCTTTTATTCTCGTATTATTTTCATGTTAATGTGTTGTTTGTTTTCCACAGCTCCAGTCTCTGCTGGTCGTCGAGTTCAGGGCCAGAAGATTTCGTGGTGGGAGGGGCAGAAGGGGCTGGCCTTCCTCCAGGACGTCCAGCTGGTGGACGGGGAGCTGGTGGTGCCGCGGCCCGGCCTCTACTACATCTACGCCCAGACCTACTTCAGACACACCCACTCCCTGGAGGAGGAGGAGGAGGAGGAGGAGGGCGAGGACGGCGAGGAGGCGGAGAACAGAGGGCGACCCCTGCTGCAGTACGTCTATAAAAAGGTGAGGGGCGCTAGAATTGGATTTGACATTTTACGGTGGATTTTAGAGCTGCCGCAATTACTCGATTAATTGATTGAAAGAAAATTAGTTAATCGTTTCAGTCATTTTTAAAGTTAAAATGTCAAAGTGCTTCACATAAAAAGGACAAAATGAGCATAAAAGCAGGGATAAAAAATTAATATAAACTTAATAATAATAGTAAAAATAAGGTTTCAATAAATCTGAAAAGTGATGTGAGAGCTCGTTAACATCACTAGATATGATTTACAGATCATGAGCTGATGGGATTTATATGCACAAATAAAATCTCGTAAGATTTTCCCCTTCGTTTTGTCAGATCACGACCCCCTAAATCTTCTTATTTACATTTTACTGCAAGAGGTGAATTCTTGGACATTATTTGCAAATAATGTATTTATTAATCAAAATCAATCATTAATTATGCTAGCCAGCGCTCCAGCAGCGTTACTAATAAATCAGCTGATCAGTGGTGTCATTACGACCTGAGAGCTGCGAATTCCGACCCTCCAACACAGCACGAACGCAGCACGAACACCTTATTCTATCCACCACACATCACACCTCTGTGTCCTCTCACTCACCTCTCCGTCTCCCACCAGGTGAGCTCCTACCCGGTTCCCATCCTGCTGATGAAGACGAGCCGGACCTCCTGCTGGTCCCGGGGTTCCCAGTTCTCCCTGCACTCCGCCCACCAGGGGGGGCTGTTCCCACTCAGCAGCGGCGACCGGCTCTTTGTGACTGTGACCAACGCCACCGCTGTGGACATGGACGAGAGAAGCAGCTTCTTTGGGGCGTTTCTCATCAGCTAGACGATGAGACGCAGGACTCGGGGTCGCTTCGTTGATCTGGGGAGAATAACCAGATCTACAGACCTTGTTTTTAATGTTTTGTGATGAACAAATCTGTCTGATAAAAGAAACGGTTACAGCTTAGAGAGACTTCTTCTATTAATGACTCCAGAAAATTGAGACTCACAGGGAAATCTTTTCTTTTTTCCAAGATCACAAACTGAGAGAATTTGATAACACTGGTTTCGGAGGGTGGAGAAGAGACTGACGAGGATTTGGGAACGTCTGTCTGTGTGTGTGAGAGCTAATCAAACTCTGCAAATAATTGTGTTAAAGTGCATTAAAGTTCGCGTTGGCTTCGACAGAGATTACAGCTTCTGTTGTACAAACATTTCTTTAAGGCAGAAGTTTGTTTTTTTTAAAGGTAGATCTGAATCAGACTTTCTGAATAAGGTTCGCTTATTAATCTTGAACAGTTAAAAGGAAATTTTAGACTGTTTTTCCCGAGCCGACATTCTGCTCAACACAGTTAAATTCAGATGTGATTTGCCTGCTCGTACCCTGTTTGTGTGACTCCATTTCCCTCTGACCCAATTCATAACTGGTTTTCGTCCATATGTCGCCCGTTTTGGCTTCTTTCACAGTAAATCCTTGAAGCCGTTGTATGCAAAGAAGACAAAACGACAGACAAATGGGAAGCGGCTATAATCTTAAAGGAAGAGTTCATCCAAGTATGAAAATTCAGTCATTATCTACTCACCCCCATGCTGATGGAAGTTTCTTAGTTTACAAAATATTTCTGGAGCTTCACAGCAAAACAACATTGCAGCATTCTGCGAAACAACTGAAGAAGCTGGAGACTTGTTTTAAAATGTAAAACAGACAGCTTGTCCAGCGTAATCCAAGTCTCCGGAAGGCCAGAGATCTCTAAGCTTCCGGGTTGCAGGTAAATGCAGAGGTCACAAGTTCTCGTTGATCTTATCTAACGGTGCATGTTCACGAATTTAAGCTCGCGCACCCACTTCAGACAGGGTACGTGCTAACGCTTTTAGCTCAGCAGCTGATCGGACATTTTTGCTAACGAGTGCCATCTATAGGAAGAGGATGTTGTAGCAGTCTGCCTCGAAGAATTGTTTGTATAAAACTCTCATTGGCCGCCCACATAAATGTTAGGTGAGAAAGATGTATATATTCTGCAATATTTTGTGCTTCTATCTTTTTAATCAGCCTCCAACCCTCAGTGCGATGTCGAACGTGAGGGCGAAAGCACAAACAGTTTACCTGCTGCCGTTACAGGCTAGGGCTGCACCTGTATTTTCATTATCGGATCATCTTTATATCATTATTTTTCAAATTAAAGGTAATGTCTTCAAATTGCTGCTTCTCCATGCAGCTGTCCAAAACAAGAAAAACAGCAAATGCGTACATTTAAGAAGCTGGAACCAAAAAATGTTTGACATTCTTTGCTTGCAAAATAGTTGGCGCTAAACGTTCTTTTGATCGATTAATCGACTAATTGTTGCAGCTCTATCACAGGCCATCGTACCATCATCATGTCTTCATGCGTCTCACAGTAAATTAAAAACACTGCTCCTCACTGATCGCACTCTGCGGTCCTTTTGTTGGCAGCAGCACCACAGTCTCTCTGCCGTCAGTCATTTCCGGCGTCTCGGCTCGTACGCCCTTTTCCAAAATCCTCCTTAACGGTTGCTATTCTCGGGCATTCATGTCCTGTTGAATTAACTGCAGATGTGGAAAATAATCATTCACAGCAGCATCCGAACAGCTGAAGTTGTTTTTCTGCAGCTCATCTGTCATGTGATTGTGGTGAGTGCTGCAGCAACTTTACCACTTATGCTTAAGACACTTAAACCAAAATGATTGGTTGTGCAGTGATTATAACAAGTTGGAAGATTCAAACTTGATTTAGGAAATAGAAGCCTGACAAATATTCTTACATTTCTCCTGGGACTTTGTCACCACATGACCAGAGTGTCAGCTGATTGGCTGATGAAGGGATGAGATGTGGCTGAAAGCTCCTGCAGAAATCTTTTAAGGGCGAAACTACTATTTCCAGTCAAGAATTGACAGAATTGAAAGCACATGATGTAACTTCTGGCGCTAGTGGAGCGTGGGATCATGGGAGTTGTTGTGTTCACAGTCGAGGTCGTGTTTTAAAGTTGTATTCACGTTACGTTTAGTGACGTTCGCCGACTTCCTTCCTCACTCTCTGACGCGACCAAATTAAACGTTAGCTTCAATAAAATTACAGATTTCTCTGAGTTTGAACGAGGGGTTTTCGCGATATACCGGTATTGAAATATCGAAATTACGTCAATAATAAACATATGATAATATCGTGGAAGTAATCCAGCGCGGATGTTGTGGACCTTTTGTTTATCAGTTCATCTGGTTGCCTTTTCACTTCTCATTGAGTGTAATTGTTCTTTTTTGTGTGTGCGTTTTTGCAGTTATGGTAACAGACTCTCTTCACTGCCCTACGTTCGTATTTTTGAGCGTATTCGTTTGCCAAAAAAAGAGACAAAACATGCAATAAACAAAGTTAAATATGAATTTGGTTTAAAGCATTGTTATTTAAAAAAAAAATTCTCTATAGATTTCATGATCGGGAATTCTTTTGGCCACGTGTAGTGAAGATTTCATATCACGACAGCCCTAGTTTGAACATTGTCGGAAACATTTGGGATAATAAGTACACAAAACAAAAAATATGCAACAGAAGCTGAGTTGTTTTTAGACATTTTAATGTGGAAATGTTGCATATTATATCTTTAACCCTCAAGTGCAGTTAAATTCACTGATTCTTCCAGTTTTAGAAACCGAACATCAACGTTGTTTTTGTCCAATGTGGCACGAATGCAACATTCACTGTCGCACTTCTGTAAATATCACAACACTTTTCCTTTTTGTCTTTAATTTCTTGTTTTTGCTACGAATGTATAGACTTTCTTTAAACATCTTCAGTGTTGGTTTCCACAGAGATTACAGTGGGGAAACTTCTTGAGATGACTGTACCGACACAAATCTGTAGTTGTGAGTTGACAAGGTGGATATAAATGCAGCACCTTACATACCTGCCACCAGGTGGAATAACCGGAAACATCCACCTGCAGTCAGTCCTCGGTGTCAGCCGGACCTCGAACACCTGAAAGGCATCAAAACGTAAACAAATCAGGTTGTTGACAATTAAAATTTGAACTGTTTGCCAGATGTGAATGTAAATAACGGGGAGTTTTTGTCTGTAAATATGTGAAATAAAGACTCTTGTTGTGACACCTTCGACAGTGTTTGGACAGCGGTGGATGAAATGCTCATATTCTTACTATCATCACACTGCGAGAATACTCCACTACAGGTACAAGTATGTAAGTAGTATCAGTTAAATGTGCGCGCTGTGGAGTAAAATGTTCCCCGTCAGTGTTGGATTCATGTTTAAGCTCATTTAAACTACTTTCTACACTGAATCTACAGCAGCGCATCATATTCTATAAGACCATCATCACATTTGGAGACACGTGGTTTTAACTTGGCAGTAAGTCATCTGAAAAGTAATTAAAACTGTCAGACCAATGTAGTCAAGTAAAAGTATAAAGTTATGTACAAGTATTTAGAATTTAGGGACAGCACATAATATATTTACATTCCCACTGTCAAAGTGACTTATGGATCCCAATCAATCTGAATATTTTCATCTTTTAAAAATAGTTTTCACAAATACAGCATTACTCCAACTGAACACACTAGAATTAATTGAAAAGAATCGCAAATCTGTGTTCATGAGTAATCTTGTATTATGTAAAAAAATAAATAAATAAAAATAAAAAGACGGTCATGTTTTCTGTCATGTTTTATTATCGCCTGTCATCCAAAAATCCACGACTGATATATTGCCAACCTCAGATAACTGGGACCAGTTGGTGAACTGGAGAAGAGCCGTGTGGTGTGTTTTTAAGTTTATAAAACCTTCTAAAGCAGTGGGAGTCCCGTGTGTGACAGATCAGCCCTTCATCTGATCGAGATCACTCCGCTCTGCAAAGCTTTGAGGCTAGTTTGCACAAATAATTGCAGATGTACTGGTGATTATATTGGCAGAGGTGAGCCGTGTAAGTTATTGAAAATAAGAAATAAGTTGCAAGAAGCCAAAAGTGCAGATAAACTCATGAGGTGGACAGAACAGCTGGACATTTAGCTAGTGCTCTTTAAATACTGCAAGGTGAAGCTCCATGCTGCCCTCTAGTGTCTACTGTCAGCAGTGCAACAACATGCAGCTTTTTATTATCTTTCAATTTCATTCATTTTTTAAATTCTTTTATTGTCTTTTAATTGTTGCTTTTATTGCTTTTTCTTTTCATCTGCTGTCTTTCTGTTCCTTTAAATCTTTGCTCTCCTTGTTTTAACTTTATCCTCATTTTTAACCTTCTCTTGCTTAGTCTGTCAAAGTGTTATATAAATAAAGTTTATTATTATCATCATTGTAACCAACACAAGGCAGAAAGACAAGGCTTCAGACAGAGCACAAATAATCACACAACACCGTAAGGTTTTTCATTTTCTTTCTTTTTTGTGGAAATATGTTACAGTTATATTACAGGTATTTAAATGCCCAGAGGGAGAACAAAAACCGTTTGGAGACGGCAGCTTAACTGAGACAGAAAAAAAGAAGTCCAGACCGGGACAGACTTGACAGGCCCAACTCGTGACTTCTGTTAGGAGACGTCCAATAAATACTGCAAATGTTGTGAACGTAACTTATTTAAAAACAAACTAACAAAAAAACCCCAAAAAGACAAGGAAAACAGGTGTGCTCTCCTTCTCGAGTCCTTTGTGGTATTTAGCAGCATGTGTATAGCTTCCAGAAAACAAAACCTTGTGAAACACGAGGTGTGGGGAGGTGCAATCAACCAGACTTTTTAAACACAAGAAGTGTGAAAAACTGGGGGAAGTGCTTAATACAAGAACAACAGGTTAACTTGCATCCTCCACATTTCAAACAACAAACCAGCAATAGATTTTTTTAGTAGACGATAATGTTTGGGTGACTCAGAGTATAAACTAGAGGCCGACTGATTGAGTGGATTTTCAAAGGCTGATACAATATCGATTTGTAGCAGGAAACGTATCACCTCACCAACCCCACAAAAAAATTTGATCTGACGGAAATTAATGATCTTTATATTTATTAGAGACTGGATAACTGAACGGAACATCCAGTCCAAAAATAATTAATAAATACATCTGGAACTGTAACAAATGTACATGGGAATGGCATTTTTATTTGATTTTTTGAGCTATTATTTATTTTAAGTCAGTAATTTCAGTTGAGAAGACGACTGGTGGAGGCTGCGCAGCCATCAGCCACTATCAGAGCTGATACCGATTTGGTCAATACCGCCAGTTAATCAGCTAAACCAATCACCCCTCGTCCAAACATCCAATGCACAACACTGATATGTACGTTAGGCTGGTGGTCTTAAATTCACATCCCAGTTCTTGCATTACTGTAAATGTTTTCCACTTATAGCAGATTTCTTCCGGTCCCGTTTCTTCACCTGTTTCCGACAATCATCTCGTATTACAATCTACCTTTTACCTGTGTGAAAATATTCTGGTTGAATGCAGCTCTGCCCCCGCACCGGCTTCCATTGGTTTTTAATGTAACTTATAAAATGTATCATAAAATGTCTTCTTAAATGGAAACTGATGACTCCATGTACAAAACTTTTTATATAAATTACACCAGTCTCTGATGATGATGATGTCTCCGCTCCTGCTAATAAGGTTCATCTCCAAACCAAACCATTCCCGTCATACATACACTCACATGCACACACACACATCCACACTCACAGAGGCGCGTGACCGTGGTCAGCACTCCCAGCGTAGCTACACAACATCCTCTACACATTACCCACCGTCGAGAAGAAAACAAAACGGAAATTAAATCTCTGCACATACAGTAACGCTACATCTCCTCCCGTTTCCTCCTTCTCACTGCATCTGTATGCAAGACCACAAGCATGGTGCAGTTTCGGGCGATTGACGGAGGGCAACCCTCGCTATCGCCTGTCACTGTAGCTGCCTTGTTCTGGCTCCGCCCCCGCAGGTCCCTGGCACGCCCAGCTGGATGAGCTGGCGGGGCGGGGAATGTGCATAACGACTGACCGGAGGAGGGCGGGACCTCAGCAGTCAAACCGCATCTCCAGTGAATCGTCAAAGCCCCTGTTGTCGTGTCCTGCCCCCGACAAGAAGGTGGCCGTGACAGGGGCCCCTGTTGCTGTGGCGACGTTGAGAAGGGTGTTGCCGGGGGAGCTGGTGGCGGGGCTTCGGAGCGCCGCAGCGGTGATACTGGTGAGGTTGATGCCCAGCGTGAGGCGAGTCTGCTCCAGAGCTTTCTCTGGCACGGCGAAGGCCTCCAGCTTCTTCTCTCCGTTGGCCATGTAGGAGTTCTGGCAGCCGCGGCAGATACAGTCCAGACACGCCTGAGATAAACAAACATAAATAATGACAACATGATCCTGTAAACAATAACAGACCACCCAAATATTGTCCCATAACAGAAAGGTTAAATAAGCTGCTGTTTCCAAGGTTTAACCTGACAAAGACCTGTCCAGTTACAAACAAGCAAACTGCCTCTGAGTAACCGGGTCTTGATTTCTGGAAAGAGTGTTGTTGGATAAAAAGCAATACGGTAAGAGGAACAATATGTATGTTTGATTTCAGGGTAAACTGTAGCTTTAATTATCGCCTACACTATCAGCAGTAGTCCCCAAATGTACTCTACTAGTGTGCCTTGTTCATTTACATTAAAAAAATATGTATTTGTTCTCACATCTCCCTTACATGTTTAAGTTACATGTTTATCCGCAAACGCAATAACGTTAACTCAAATAAGTCAGTAAAAAAGGCTTCTGAATAATTATATATGTTAATTATATAATAATTATCAGGCCTATATGTCTGTGAGTTAAAAATTTTTATATTGGTTTTAGTTTACATTAAGGGTGGGTGGGTGGGTGGGTGGGTGGGGCAGCATCAGTGTTGTTCTCACCTTGCGGTTGGAGTAGCAGGGGCAGCGCTGCCCCCTACAGGTCAACACCGAGGGGTTCTGTGTGGCTCGGCCACACTTGCAGCCCTTCTTCTCCACGGGCTTCTTGTACAGTGGCTTTGAGGGGCTAGGTGGGTGTGTGAGGGGATGAGCATGGGGGTGTGGGGGTACTCTGTCACGAGGTTGTGCGCGGGGCTTGGGAGCCCCTTGCCTGGCCTTGGTGTAAGCCTTCTTTGGGCCCCCGTGGTGCTCCACAGTCTTTTTCAGCGCCTTGTTGGAGACGAGCACAGTCTTGCCCACCTTGGGGGGACCGCCGTTGGGCACAGGGGCCATGTGTGGGTGGGGCGTGGCTGCAGGGAACTTGGGCTCCTGTTTGGTGGTGGACCCAGGGTTGGGGTGATGGGGGGAGCTGTTGGCACCGAGGGGAGGCCCCCGTAAGAGGCTGGAGATGGGGAGGGGCTGCACCTTCTCACTGTCACTTTCTGAGCGGGAGCGCTTGCGGTGGTACCGAGGGGGAACATGGGGGATGACTGTGGAGGGCTGAGGGGGATGCTGCAGTGAGGGCTGTGGGTGAGGTTGGAGGGGACGAGGGCTGTTCTCTGGAGGGAGGGAGGGGATGAGGCGGGAGGAGTCAGGACCAGATGGGCAGTGAGGCCCATTGAGGCTGGACTGATGCATAGAGGGGGGGCAGTCCGGCTCAGGGTCCGTCTCCAGAGTCCTGAGCACCTCCTCAACACTTAACAACAAAGGCCCCCCTCCATGTTTCAGGTCATCCCCGAAAGTGCTGATGTCACAGAGTCCCGCCTCCCCGGTCCCTGTGACGCTCACACAGACCGGGATCTCCTCCGAAAAGCTCTCCTGCTTTGCCACCCCCCCACCTGTTTCTAGGGTGATGTGTTGCAGAGTGTCCGAACTGACCAGGCCGTTACAGTCATGGAGACCATTTACACTGACAGGGCTCGGCTCCTCCGCCTTGAACTCTTTCGTAAGAGGAGCTTCATCAGGCTGGACCACCTTGGAGGTGGAGGCCGTCTGCGACAGGCTGAATGAATCTGAAATGTCCTCCGCCTCTGGCTCGCTCTCAGCCAACGTGAGGCCCTCGTTAAGGATGGCCTGGAGGTCCGGCGAGTCGCTGGCAGCGCTGGCTATGTGCGGAGCAAGCGGCGACTGGGTGATGTAGAGACACAGCTTCCTGTAACAGTGGACAAGCAAGGAGAGCTGCCTGTTTTCCTCAAAGCGGGAATAGTCTTTACACCAACTACAGGACGGCTTCAGCTGCATCCTCTGACCTTTACAGCCTCGACAGACGTAATGCTGACATGATGAGTCGGTGGGAGCGATGGGGTCCTGCAGCAGGTTACCTGAAGAGGAGAAATATAGCAAATGTAGAAAACATGTATGTCACATAAGAATCCAAACATACCCATGACCTGATAACATTTGGCCCTGGCTTTACTGTCAGCAACTGTGTTAATATTTAGGATTTACAAACTGTTTCTTCCTCTTTTGCTGTGTTTCCATATCTTCCTCAACTGATACTTGTAAACCTGAGTGGTGCCAGACTGGATGACAACCGCTCTTTTGAGAGGGGCTTCCTTAGTAACGCTGGTTGTTAGGGAGTGCAGCTGCAGACGGGGGGAAAAAAAGGATGGAAGTGCATTCATGAGAAACAACCAACCTTGCGCACTCTGCGCTGCCTGTCTGATAAATCCCTCATTAAGTGCAGGAAGTCTATATTTAATGTGATGTATGGACTGCTATTGATCTATTATTTATACAGTAGAGGTGGAGGAGCGATCTATATCTGGCTGTAATGAGGCCGTTCTTTCTTTCAATACTCTTGCAATCACAGCAACAAAAATATCTCAGTTACCTCAGGAGGTATTCCCTTCAGAGGGAACCATATATCCACTCATGGCTACGGGAGAATCAATGCATTATGTATGTGCATTAAATAAACCAAAATAAATAAAAGATGAGGTTTATTTACAACAAACACAAGCAGACTAACCACAGAAACACTCCTTTCTTGAATTACAGAATATTTTTATCTTATACATTCACAGAAAGTTTTGTATAAACACTGAAGTACTCCCTCTTTTTCTCCACTTCTTTCATTTTTGTAGATATATTTTTTACTGTGTTATGTATTTATGGATGTGGAGGGCCAGAAAGCGATTAGCAGCATAATGTCCAGTGTGTGGCAGGACTGTTATTAAACACGAACAGAGAAACGCCCCGATGCTGCCAAACAGCACACAGAGGGGGGTGTGTCACGATGGGTGGAGCTGTGAGTACTGGCGCGTTCACTGCGCTTCGGAAACTGCGGCTTCAGATTCAATAAACTCGACTTTTGAGTCCGATTTCCCATGTGGAAATGCAGGTATCAGAAACAGCAGTGAAGCCACTTTTGCACGCCGAGGACAGTCCCGTTACATTCAACCCTCATCTAGTTTCAACTACAGGACACTGCTGAACAGTGGTGGAAGTATCCTGATCTTCTAATTTAACACAGAAAAATGCAACTTGCTCATTACTATTTACACGTGAGCAGCATTTTCTTATAACTATTAGGCAAGCTGTAATAACATCATACTTTAAATCGCATAAACTCTATTATAAAGTTTTATCCAGTACGAATGCGTATACTTTCTTAATTTTTTACTTTATTTTACTGTTTTTATCTTTATAAAACTAGTATGACTACCTTATCCTACTCAACGTAGTGGAGCTGAATATGGAGTATTTCCCTGAAAAATATTGTGGAGTTGCTGTATAAAGTTGCATATATTATAAATATTCAAGTATCCCAGTAAACGTACTTGTTTACTTCCCACTGCTGATCACTCGACTCATTGCTAGTAGAGATTCAGATATTTCCCACTGTAAGTGAAAGCACCATTTTTTTTTAATGGTACGTTCCCACTGCGAGCACAGCTGACAACAGCGCACGTTACCGAAAACATCTCCGAACACGTTGCGTCAAAAAAGACATGTTATTACATTAAATTTTAAAAAAGGAATCCACACACACTTACCACAGACCAGGCAGGACAGGGACTGCCGGAAAAACGGCAGCAGCTTGCAGAGCTCCGCGAGGGCCCGGGGGTCTCTGGGGTCGCACTGCAGCACCGAACGGCTCGCGGACACGTAGAGAGAGGTCGCATTCACCGGGTTCATCTCAGCTGCCTGTCCCGGGGCTCCACTCCGGTCCGGTCCGTTAAAGATGTACTAATACTAAAAACACCAAAGTCACACAATAACACAAACTAACCGATCGAGGCAGCGATACAACTCCCGTGTTCTGCGAGGTAAAATGACCGGTTTTGTCAAAGGAGTCTGGCGGCTTTAAAGAGAGCATAGATGTATGTAGAGGCTTCAGTTCCCCGTCGGTAAATCCCACATGTATAGCAGTCTGCGCAGGGAGCAATCGAGGCTACTCATCCCAAGTCACATCCAATCCATCCTCAATGTGAAGTCCCAGCTCTGAAAAT
This sequence comes from Hollardia meadi, assembly GCA_037974645.1. Taxonomy (NCBI): domain Eukaryota; kingdom Metazoa; phylum Chordata; class Actinopteri; order Tetraodontiformes; family Triacanthodidae; genus Hollardia; species Hollardia meadi. The sequence continues at coordinate 10,136,347 of JBBPCS010000002.1, forward strand.
ACGGCTGCTTTTGATGGTGGTTATTAGTACATTCACAAGGAGGCCAAGCATGCATATAAACGTAGCTTCATCCAAGTCGGTTCGGTTTGTTTTCATACAATCCGTGAGTTATGATTAGACAAAGCATCGTGTGCCGCTCTTTCCTCCGGCCGTGGCCTTTTTAACGTTACTTACAGCTGGTTAACTAGCAGCGGCTCCAAAATTCAAACAGGGGCTTTCGTGGCAAAGTGCTCCGTTTTGCAATGGTTTCCCCGGATAAATCCATAGTCCACATGCAGGCTCGGCCCGGTGTTTCACGTCCATACCAGAACTGGTATCACACGATGCATGTATTATCCCCCTCCAAGGCTTCCGTGGCTCCTATCTCGCCAGGCAGTGCAGCCCCAGCAGGCTCGTTATGGTTGTGTTATTGTTCGCGGAGATTCAAGGCGGCTCGAAAACAAAACAGGCCGCTCCGGCTTGAGAAGCTCCTTTTTGGAGAGAAACGCCGACAGCTGCACGTCGATAGGGAGGGAAATATGTGATAAGGAGGCTGTGGTTATTAAAACAAAAGTTTCGAATTCGAAGCTCCGACGCTTGTTGTTGTAAAGAAAAATAAACCAACTGAAGCACCGGGCTCTCGTGACAGTGCTAGCCGCCTGAGCTGCACCGGGAAGCCGGCTACAAAAGCAGGCCGCTTCCCTCTTCTCGCGATTAGCGGGACTCTCTTGTTCTCGGCTTGGTGGGATTGTAGCAGGAAAACCCAGATGTTAGGCTAAATTATGTCCTTCTGCAGCTTTTGGTAGACGTCTGGAGTGTCAGTGAAGACCGAAAGTGAATTAAATCCCTATTTGTGTACCTTGCTATCGTTAGCCGCGGAGTATTCCTCATACCTCCCGTCGTTTTCCCACACACACAGTCAAGGGGGCGCTGTTGCTCAGATCTCGCGAGAACACATGTAACGCGGTTAATTTAAAAAAACGATGGAAAGTTACCAAAGCTTTTTCAAAGCCAAGTCTGAGAGAAAACAAACAAACCAAGTTTCAAACAACTAAAGTACAAATAAATTAAAATTCTGTGTATTTTGTGAGTTTAAAGGATTAATAAATCGAAGAAATTTGCAGTTAGAGAAAAATGGAAAAACAAGTACTGCAAAAGTCAAGAATCATAAATATAAAATAGAAATTTACAATAGTTTTAATATTGTGTGGAAACGTTCACAGTATAAAGAATATGTGCAAGATGAAAACGTCAATTAAAAAATGTTTTGTTAATGCAGCGCATTGCAACACATTGAGTCAGATGTGGAGACTTTATGTTAATGTAGCGTCCACTGTGACTTTGATAATTGCTTAATTGTTTAAATCATTTTTGTTCCCTCTGTCCAGCTTCTGAATTGCGAGGATTTGATGCCTTTCTTTGGCTAATGAAACACTGAACTGAATATTTTGGGGTTTTGTGGTCTTGATCGGACAAAACACCACTCATGACATCACTTTGGGCTTTAAGAAATTGCGATTTTTCACTTTTTACTGACAGTTTTAGACCAAATGATTAAATGATTAATCATAAAAAACATTCAGCGAATTAGTTGATAATGAAAGCAGTCATTAGTCCCCAATCCTTTAATTTTAGTCAAATTAAGAATCATTCTTAAAACCCACACGTCTGATACATTGTGTGTAATCACAGAATGATTTGTTTGGACAAAATAAGCAATTTGAAGACATCACTTTGGACCTTTTCACATTATTTTGACATTTTATAGACTTAACGATTAATGCGCACATTCATTGACAATGAAAATAATAGTGATAATAATATTGTGCGGTTCAAAGATGAAAACGTTGTGAGGTGCTTTCTGAGAATGAGCAGGATGAACAAAGAAGGGGCCAAAAAGGGAAAAGAGAACTCAAGTCTTTGGCAAGTTCTGTTTATCTGTAAAAAAAAATAAAAAATAGCTACACACCAACACACAGAAAAATTCAGAGTAAAGGTGACAAAGTGGTCTGATGCAAACACACTGATACAGTCTATCAATGCAGCCACCTTGCCTTTATCTTCCTGTTTTGCAGTTATTGTGGTCACACACGGAGACTTGAGACTGCTGACCAGCAGGGACTTCCCACTTTGTATTTAAAGGATAAAAATACCTCAAATTTTTAGCTCTGTGTTGTTTTTGTGTTCAATTAGAGCTGCAACGATAAGTCAATTACTCAAATGACAGAAAATTAATCAGCAGGTATTTCGATAACAAATCAAACATTTCACTCATTCTTCGAGCAAAAATGTCAAATATTGTCAGCTTCTCAAACTCGCTCCTCTTTGTGATATATGACAGTAAATTCAACATATCTAGGTTTGAACTTCGAACGCAAAACAAGCAAACTAAAGACATGAACGTAGGCTTGGAGAAATTGTAAATTATTAAATGACTGAGAAAATAATCATCAGATTAATCGATAATAAAAATAATTGCTAGCTGCAGCCCTAATTACATAAAAATACACATTAACAAATATATATCCTACTAATTTTGGTTCATTTAATAACACCGAACTTAGTTAATTAGAAATATTTTGCAGTAAAAAAAAAGTCACAGCAGTGCTGACAAGTCTTTGAAGCTACTCAGACTCAGTGAATTTATGGCAGCAAACAATTTTATGTTTTCCTGTGTTCAATTAAAAACTGTAATCAAAGCATTTACTTGAAGTTTCTGTCATTTTTGTCACTTATCTTGCAGCCAACTCTTTCAGTTTAGACATAAATAGAATACTGACAAGATTTTAAAATAAAGCTATGTGAGTTCAAATCTTAAGTGGCGGTACAAGTTGTGTCTGAGGTGATGTGATGTCAGAACTAATAAAACAAAAACTGTAGATGATTTAACTGATCTCACGTAGGAACCATTTTCTTTCCGTATCACCGCGCAGAAGGAAACGTGCATCTAGTCAGGGACGAGAGGCTAGCTAACTAAGCTAGCTAACATTACAGCTAAATTGAGGAGGACGCCATTAATATTTACATCCCGTCCTGTCACGAGCACGAGCCACGTATGTGAGTAATTCCTCTTCTAGGGTTTTCGGCATGTCTCACGCCATTCTGACTGTTTTTGAGGTTACTGTGGTAACAGTGGACGCTAAGAATAGTTGGACTGTCAGTCCACGAGGTTTATTCATGGTGTGTCTCTGAGCAGGTCCAGGACTTCTGGGATTCCCCCTTTTTTTTTTTTACACACAAAACACCAAGAAAACTTGAGCTGTTCTCCTGTCCTGCCCACTGAAATCATTCATGTAATCAGCTACAGCAAAGAGATCAAAAAGCATTCACTAGAAAATATTTCTGTCAACATCCTGGTGGATGGCGCTCTATGAATTAGCATGAAGGCGTTAAACAGTAGTAGCTGTGGCATTATGTAGCGCATGAAATTTTATGCATTGATGTAGTTACAACTACACTTGGGACAAAGAAACAAAGCACAAGTTGTTAAACAAATATGTGAGGAGTCAAATTTTAAGATATTTAAAGATTTCACTGAAACATTATTTAATTCTGACCATATATGTTTGAACAGTTGAAATGACAAATAGACTAAAAGTTGAACTTGTCATGGTTGTGTTCCATCATCCTGGTGTTTGTGTGAATGGAAGTCAAACCCTGCAATGAGTCTGCTGATCAATACCCGATAGTCTGATTTGTAATGGATTACTACCATTCAAGCTGCATGTAACATTTAAAATGTTTACATAACTTAGCTCCTAAATATCTCTGTGTCTTTCTGTGTCAATCTTTTTCATTAACATCCTTTGTCGCTTGTTTTCTGTGATTTAAGCGTCCTCGAGCTACATGAGAGGCACTTAAAATATAATCTATCATTAAAAGATTATAGTCACACAAAATGCTTTGGTGTTTGTACACCAAATTCCAGATGACCTGCGTCGAAAACAACTTTCGTGGAGGATTTAATGGAGGAACTTAACCTCCAACTGTTTCAGTCATCTGTGTGCAGCCGGCAGTTTGAACTGGGAAGCTCCCACTGAGTGTGATGATCTGTAGTTGTGAAAGAGAACAGTCAACATTTAAAAATGTTTCCATCTCTGAAATCTTTTTCCGTTACTGTCACCTGAAATATTCATGACTTGTAGTCTGAACATGAGCATCGCTCCCTGGAAGAAATGCTACATGACTTAAACCTGGAGCGCGGGACTGAACGAACGTCTGTTACCTTCAAGCCTAAAAAAGTTCACGCAATGCTGATGAAGCTGATCACCGCCAGATTAATCTCTTTGTATTTCACAGTATATGGGAATGTTTAAACTGGTCGGTGGTGACTTTCCCGCGCTGGCTCACCGGTATAACGATGCGTTTTAGCGCAGGTTTCAGTATGAGCTACAGGCTACAGCAACTAGAAGTATACCGGAGCCTATGGTGTCATAAGAACGTCAACAATGTTTGTGTAATTACTCTCACTGCCAGAGGACGGAGCCAGAACTTCCACACTGGGTTAAACCTCATCTGTGAATATTTGTCAGAGAGCTACCATATGTTTATCACTTAAACGGGATGTAATTTTGTTATATTATTCTGCTTTTGAACTGAAAATAAGGGACATTAAGCATGAAAACCCCCATAAATAACTTGACTTGACTAAATTTAATGTGTGAAGAAGGAAAACGGGACAAACATTTCGTTGTGCAACCCAGTGTTGAACAAGGACAAATCAATTCCTTTGATTCCTTGATATATTGCATATAAATCAGTGCAGTTCAGTTTGGATTCGAGCATTGGTGAAACGTGAAGCAGCATCACCACTGACGAAGATGAATCCTGCTACAATACTACGCACAACCTGAACATATATGGACATGATGGAAAGACTCTCCTTCCCTGCATGTGTGTGACTCTCTGTCCTGGTCATGACTGCAGCATGGGTATTTCCATCGTAGCAACATTGCTCATGGCAGCAATAGTTCCTCCTTTCTGTGTGAAGCTGCAGTATATATAAGATCACACCTCTCTGGTTCATTCATCATTAGACTTGGACGAGTTGGGCAGTCAGTACCTGAGTAACGAGGCCGTTTACAGCTGAGATCCAGACTCACCGTGAAGATGTGGATTAGTCTCTCTGCCAGCCGCTGGATTTGTCTGCTCGACCTGGCTGTGGTGATGCTCTTCTCTGCATCAGAAGGTAAAACTGACCTCATGTTGTTCAATGTTGTCCTCTGCATCACCTCAAACGTGTGCTTGAATCCCACGCAGAATTGGAGGAAACTTTCTGTAACAGTAAAACCCACAAAAAGTGTGGATTAAAGCTTTTTGAGTTACTTAATGAGCCATTCAACAGAAAATTGAAAAACATAATTATGGTCTCTGACCTTCAAAACACCATCAGATGGTTTTAATTTAAAAAAAAAAAAAAAAACTAAAATAAAACATAAGTGGCCACAGTGACTATCTGATTCATCTAAAAGCAGTACGAGCAGTGATTCAGGGAAGTGTAACTAAAGGCCACAGCGCGTCTTGGAGGATTTCAATGCGTACCTCCCAGTGTGTAACAGGTCACTCTTACTATATCAGTGACTAAATTACAAGTATGATGCTGAATAATGACAGTGTTTTCTCTCTTTGTGTGTGTGTGCGCGTGTGTGTGCTGTTGCAGCGGATTCCTCCGTTCCAATTGTAGGTTTATCCTGCTGTCGCAACGTCAGCTCCAGGAGGTTAGAGAGGATCAGAATCAAAGCGTGCTACGAACAGCTACCACGAGAGGATTGCAACCGCCACGCCTTCCGGTAAGCATTAAACACTTCCTCCAGTGTTGGCTTCCCCCTGGAATATTAAAAAGAAAACACTTCATTTAGGTTTAATTCAGTTGTAAAAGGGAATCTGTGAAATTATAAATGGCGGTACTCTCTACATATAATAAATTCAAAATGACCAAACATTCGGTTTAGGAAAATGTTTTGTGTCTGTTTCCAGGATTATAACCAAGAGGAACAAAGAGTGGTGCATCAACCCAGCTGCTACGTGGTTCAAAGACAAGATAGAGAAGGTGAAAATCAAACTGCATTAAGTCTAAAGGATTCATGTGTTTAAATCTGACAGATGAAGTGAATGATATTGATCATGGCTACAGCAGGCATTGATTGTCCTGCTGGGGGACCAAAGTCATCGGGGTGTGCCGGTGCCATGGTGGGGTGGGGGGGTGTGCTTGATCTGCGAGGGTGTTTGGGCGGATGGTTTGTGTCCATTAGCATCACATGAATGTCAGGATCCAGGGTTTCCCAGCAGAATATTGACCTGCAGCGAGATGATCATTGTTATCCACTTTCACCGTCAGTGGTTTTAATGTTGTGGCTCATCGGTGTGTGTCTGCAGAATGAAAGTTGTTTCCATATTTGCAGGAATCACATTAGTTTTAGTCGCACCTGAATTTTAACAAACCAAATCTAAAAACACAACAAAGTCTGGACCAAAGAAAGTACATTTACTTGAATAATTTACTTAAGTGCAATTGTAAGGGACTTATACTTAAGCATTTCCATGTTGTACTACATTTATCTGACAGCTTCAGTTACTAGTTACTTTGTAGATTCAGATTTTACATCCAAAGAGATGATTTAACAAATAAAATATTAGGTTTTATAGATTATCCAGCCAGCCAGCTATCCATCAGTATATATACATGTTCCAATATACCATTTTGTCCTTCCTGATACCGACTCACATACATGAACTTGCATCCTGGTCGATACCGAGTAACGACCAACGATCTAATACCAGTGTGTGATGTGTGATATATATTAATTATGTGGTATCAGATTGATCGTCAGCTCCACCTCGACCTACTTTTCCTTTGGATATTTTAAGTTGCTGATGATACATATGTAGTTTACGTTCAGTCAAATTTTAAATGCAGGCCAGGCAACAGAATATTTTCACTCTGTGGTGTTATGAGTTTTTCCACAAGTATCTCCGCACTTCTCACACACCACCTGTACTAACAATACAATGATAATTACTCAGGTACAAGCATGTTTAGCAGAACACCTCATGAAAACAGGCTCTTTTGGAGATCACTTGTTAAGACACAGGCAGCTCTTCGATGCGATCCCTTTCTTTTAAAAGTATGATGTGTAACATGTGTTGATTGTTGAGTCTTGTGGCTGGCCCATCCCACCAACCCAAAGAGCAGGAATAAAACTCAACATCTCACAAATTGCTCCTTTAAAGAATATCACCTTGAGCTGTGAAAGAAGTTCAGCTTGATAACTTTGAAGTATAAATCATCACAAACGTAGTTGTTGTAAAACACTGACCCACAGGAGCTCTGAACAGACAATTCCTTGGTATTTCCTGAATTTTTATGGACTAAATGTACATTTCCTGTTCTCTCTCCTCTAACTCTTCCCTCTCCTTCTCCACGCTGCAGGGAAAACTGGACTGTCGTCCTGATTTGGAGTTATTAAATGGAGTCACGCAGGTTGATGTGGCATGAAAACATGTCCTCGCAAAGCAGCTGCTGATTTACTATTTATTCCTTTTACACAAATACCTATTTAAGATTAAATTAAATATTTAAAATTAAGTTATTTTTGTATTTAATTTTATAAAGTTTTAAAAACTGAATTTTTTGGCATTATTTTGTAAAGTTGTCAACAACATTAATGGCAGATTTGTTTTATTGAACCTGGAAGCAAAAATAAATCATGTTAAATGAATTTCAAATGTGACTGACTCTTGTTTGTCTACATGTACGATGTCTGGTTGGCAGTTTAGTGGGGATTCACCTCATGAATGGGGATTTGTGTGTCACATTTCTTTCAAACAGTCCAATATAATAAATAAAAACAGTAGAAATAATAAAGTGAGATCAGAATTTCTGCCTCATGGTTGTACGTCTCTGTGTATCAGTCAAGTTGCAGGTTACATCCATGTCTGTCCAGAACACTGACTGTGAAATAAAGTTAGATGACAGGACGGCTCCCTAAAAGTGAAGCCAAAACATCTGGATGTCCCCCTGGTGGCTGGCTGCAGTATAGGTCATAAACCCCTCCCCCTCCATGTTAGCAGATGGGACATGGGCCAAACTA
>JBBPCS010000002.1:10144515-10159175 GCA_037974645.1 Hollardia meadi
ACACACACACACACACACACACACACACACACACACACACACACACACACACACACACACACACACACAGAACAACATGTATATATCCTCTTATACCACAGTCTGGGTGAATACTTGTTTCTGATTGGCTGCAGATTGGCTCTACTTCAAGCTGCGTCAGACAGTACACATGGCTGATCATTTGTTGGTGAAAATCTTGGTATTGATTTGGGGACAATGATATGGCTGAAAGCCAGCTAGTCTTCTTGTTAAACATACCGTCAGATTAATGAGCACAGTGGACCAAAAATATGTCCCGCTGCCAAGTCATAGTTTTTGATTAAAAAACACATGAAAATATAAATTAATGGTCTTAATTTATTTTCTTTGGTACGTGACCATGGTGTACTGTGGGATATGCCCTTCAAGGTGTCCATAATCAGGAATAACGACTCCATGGAGGCAACCACTGCACGTCTGGGCGTCATCCATTAATTCCTGATAATGAACACCTTTCGGGCATTATCCCTTTCATATAATCCACTGTAATAATTCCTCTGAATTCACATACCTCGATACTTGCACCTGAGCTCAAACATATATATATCTACAGAAAAAGTAATATAATATCATATAAAGCAATAAATATATTTTGCATCCCAAACCATGTTTTTTGTTTGTCTTCTCAATTAACATTTAATAACAAAATATTTGCTTTAATTCTATATCAAACCTAAACCCTGAAATTAACCATCTTGAGTAAGAAAAACCCTGAAAATAAAAGAAGAGATGGATATAACAAAAGTTTAAATGTTTTTGGTGGGCTCAACATGGACTTGATGAAATGAAAATAAAACAGATTTTTAATGCTTACTGTCATAAATTTCATCTTCCTCTGTGGAAGTCTTTTGTTTTTTTTTAACTCATTAAGGTGATATATAATTCTCCTGTGGGCATTAAGTGAATCACTGGGAATAGATGTAACATCATGAAGCGAAAAGGTTCGATGAAATATGGTTAAAACAGATATTTTCATGTTCACTATTTTCATGGAACTTTTTTAAAGCAAATTCTGAAGGAAGAAAACAAGCCCTCATCTTTTCAGCTGTGCTGACTGTTAGCATAAAATAACAGGAAATATAAATAAAGAGCTGTCAAATTATCTCTCAGTAAAATAGCTTCTCTGACATCGGGCCACAACATTGTGGGTCCTAAAGGTTCCATCGCTGCTGTGACACAGGGCCCCCTAACAGCCTGGTGTGTCACCCGGGGCCAGGCCTTACGTCCTGTGTCACACAAAGTGTTGGGTGATGGCCTGATGCGTTTTCTTGTAGGCCTCGAAGTGGGTCATTTCATCACTTGTAACTTCAAACAGAGATTTTTTATTTATTTTTTTATTTCTCTGTGAGTCTCTGTCCCGTGTGAAACCAAAAGTCAGCACTGACTTTAACTCAAACCATGATTTTCTCCTAAACCTAACCAAGACAACCAGTTTTATTAAACCTAAACAAACTACGAATGAAAACTTAAAAAAAAAAAATCTGAATAATGTTCAGTAAGTCAAACAATACAAAGTCTAACATTTTATGGCACCCCACATGGAACTTGAACCCCAGTCATCCGCTTGCAGGTCCTAAGCAAGATCCCTTCAGTCACCATTATTTTCTTCAAACTGTGTTCCTCTTTTCCACCTGACCTTCTTAAGGGTTTTCCTCCAGAAAACTGTTCATATAACCACCAACATGGTCTTACAAGGCAGACTACCATTTTCCATGGACATAAATGTGAGATTAAATATACAAATTATAGGAAAACAACATGCACTCAGAGCACACGCTGAGACTCATGCTCATCGAAGCGTGCACAGCTACAACACGTTGATACAGTTGATACAAGTTTTTAGGGAGTCCAGCAGGGCCACCGCTGAATTTTTTTAATGAAAATTTGCAAGAATTTGTTATAAAATAATCGTGAATAGAACATTAACGTTTTAGGGAATACTGTACATCCATTTGAAAGTTAACTGAACTTAAATAATACTTGTATTGTGCTTTTAAATTTGATCTGCCAGAGGAGATGACACATGATGGTGTCTTTAAACTGGAATTGTTAACTGGACTTTGGTGCCATCTAGTGGAACTTGCAGGTGTGATGCAAGGAATGTGCCCTATGTTTACACACTCAGTACAACTACCTCCAACTCCACCAGTCCTGAAGTACATCCTCCCTTCATGAAGGTTATAATGTCCCGTTTTTTGAGATTGAACTATCTGATCGCTTTGGAAGCTGCAGTTTGTGGTGTTTTTGAGTTGTATCGCTTCATATTGACATGTTTTCTATCAGTTTGTTCACCTCCTTTATATCAATGAAGGTTGGCTAATTAACAGAAAAACCCTCTGGACATGAAGAAAGACTTACTGTAGCAGCTGCAGTCCAGTGTGACCTCTGACATGATGAGCAGCAGACCAGCTGTGCATTTTGGTGTGGGGGTCAACGTCCTGAGACAAAGAATGAACAGATAGAAGGAGGATCAAGAGAGAGGAGGACAGACACTACAGGAGGAATGGGTGAAAGGAGGAGGAGGAGGAGGAGGAGGAGGGATGAAAAAGCAGACGTGGGTCTCTGGAGGCTAACTGAAAAGATGGAGGTGAAGGAGTGTGTGTTTATTGTTTGTGGATGATTCTGACTGTGTGTGTGTGTGTGTGTGTGTGTGTGTGTGTGTGTGTGTGTGTGTGTGTGTGTGTGTGTGTGTGTGTAACTGTATAGTCCTTTAGAAGGAGGATTTAGCTGTTTTGTACTCAAACTATTACCAATAAATCTAACACACATGAAAGAAAAACATCCGAACATTGCGATAATAATTAGCATTTTAAGATTAATTGCCTTCGCTCTGTGTTTAAAATCAAAGTTCATACAGGGCAAGAAATGCAGAACAATTTTAAAAAACTTTTAAAATCTATGGGGAAGCACTTAAACGCCAAGTATATAAAGTATACATTATACATCACTGAACTTCTCTTGTCAACAAACCTCAGAAGTGTCCTTTGAAAAGAGCTTAGTTAGTGGTGGTAAAAGAGCTAACATGGCTTTAGCCGCATTAGCTAGCTAACGTTTTAACAAATGACGTTAAATTAACGTTAATATTTAGGTAAATAATTTTAAGGTAACTCAAGATAATGTTAACATAGATTAAAGATTAATATATTAATATGGGGTGAACATTCACACTAATCAAATAATGATTTGCTAGCGAAGTAATTTCTTACAAATTAATTTTTCCCATCATACTCATCAAGTATTCCGAAGGCTTTAAACTGATTGGTTAGTAGGACTGCGGTTGGTTGGGGCTTGTCCAATCAGGTACCTTGTAGGCGGGGCCACAGGAAATTAACCAGAAGTTTCGCCGTTAATAAAAGTATTTAACGGCAGGTTTATTTAATGAAATTAATCAAGGTTCTGTTTCATGTAGTGTGAGTGAGCCGATAAGCAAATTCAATTCAATTCAAACTTTCTTTCAGATTCATAAAAAGGTAAAATAAAACAGCAACACCCTGATCTCAATGAAACAGAACCTTAATTAGTATCATTGTAAGGCCTGTGTTTACCCGACGATTTCATGTCAAAATGGCTACCGTGAAGATATCCTTCTCTTTACCACAAAGCTTTTGATTCATTTAAAGTGTACTTTAAAAGCCCTTAAACATCCTTTACTTTTATATATTATACTGTTTATACAAGTATCTTAACTTATAAATATAGAGCCAGAGAACACCCCCGAGATGAAATGGGTCTTTGCTTCTAAATAAAATGGACCTTTCCATTTTAATGTGTATATTCATGGTTACTTCTTTGTAATAATAATAATTTTTTTAAAAACCCTCCCAGGAGAAAAATAAAGCCTTGCAACAATAAATTACTGGAGTTGTTTTTCTTCTGTTTACCAGTGAAGCAACATGCTCTCTTCCTCACTGACCTCTGACCTCTGACAGCGTGGGTCAGTGTGAGCTGTCAAGTGCAGATAAACACACACTGCAGTAATGGGTTTACTCTTGGAAACACAAACACTAAGCAAGGACAGAAAAGTTTCTGCAGAGAGAGTTTGAACCGATGGTTTTCTTTTTAGTTTGTTGCAGGGATTAAAATAAAAAATGAAGCCCGGCTCCTCCTCGGATAATAACGTCCTCCTCGGCTGAGCTTTTACGTTAGCTAGCTCAGTTAGCTCGCCTCTCGTCCATGAGTGGATGCACGCTTCCTTCTGCGTGGTGCTACGGTGTAGTTCATCAGAAAGAAAATAGTTCCTACATTAAACTGCTGTGGATTATTTTTGATAATTGTTAGTCATTTTTCATGTACGACTGTTTTCAAATGAGAATATTGAGCATTACTGCTTAAATAACTGAGATTATCAAAAAAATGATTCCCAAAACAGCAACTCAGACATTACATAATACCATTTTACAGTGTACACCATATAAATATATACCTGTGGGAAAGAACAAACATCACTCTGTCTCCATGATATACTTTTTATACATAAAACATATGGAGTCACAGGATTACAGTTGTGTTAAAAAAGCTTATAAATCTCCCCCCACCTCATGTACATAACTAACAATAAAACACTCACCTGTGTATAAAAAACAAGACCTAAAATACAAAACAATCGAGGCGAGTATGGGTTTTTTTGGCTGTAAGTCATTTTAGAAACACGCACATGTTCAGGGTCCTCTCTGGTAAAAAAAAATTATGGAAAATCTTGTAAGAATTTTTTTTTCTGTTCATTTTTATCAGTAATAAAATCTTATATTGAATAGTTTCGGTGTCCCAGACTGAAATCCATGACGGTCCAATTCAAAGGCATCAAAACAGAGGCACAGTGGTCAAACCCTCAACAAAAATACATATAAAAAAATAAACTATTTATCAAGGAATAATAATAATAAATGGACGATAACCTGTAGGTTTCCTGATCTCCCAGATGAAACTGCTGTTAATCCTCTGTTTCGTACAGTAGTTCCCAACATGTAAGATAAATCTGAGAGGTTGTGAGATGATTGACCGCAGGAGGAAAGCAGAAAATACTAAACTTTTTTTTCACATTTTCTAAAAATCTGGGTGATTTTACCTGTTTAGGTCAGTAAAAATGACTCAAGTATACTGTAACAACTGAAACAAACAGGTCGCATGTAGAAGCAGCTTCATTTTGAGGCAGACCCACTGTGTCAAAGAGCAGCTTGGTGCGTTTTGGCCAGTCGGGGTGTTACGACCCTCTTTCCTGCAGGCGGGAGGTGGGGGGGGTCTTTCTGATCCTTCCTTCATCATACTGCAGACTTCATCATTGTCAGCCAGAAACTCTCAACTACGAAGGGAGTTTAATTTACTCAGATTTAACTCAGGGTTATCAAGGAAAGTCAGGGTTGACAGTATCTCCCAGTGTCTAAATATTTTTTTTTGTTGGTATTTTTAGAACTGGTTCTCAGGCTTCTTCCCGATCAGCTGACATCTGGGAAACCAGCACCGCCACATAAATGGCAACCGCGAAGCGACACGTCAAACAAAGCATAAATCTTTCAGATTTAGTGCTGATGCATGTATTTATTGAGTGTAGAATCTTATTCCTTATTTATGATGTTTAATGATGTGAAAGGAAGAACTAAAATTCAGTTACTTGATGCAGGTCTCTGTTCTGCATGATTTCAGCAGGCACTGTTTCATGTGTGTCGTGAATTGAAGACCACTGTGTAGACAGCGATGTAGGCAGTCGGACCAGAAGTCCTTCACCTCAGAAACTTCAGCAGCGAACGATATGTCTATAAAAGTGTCCTTGAGTAAGACTTTGAACCTCTGCTGTACGGATATGAGCATCAGTCCTGAACGTCTTTTCAAAAACAGACCGTCTCTGTCCCGGGTCAAAGCACGCTGGTCTCGGTCTGCAGGATGGACTGCGCTCTGGAGTTCCGGGGAAACGGTGCAGAGTTTTCGGTGCCGTTTCGGCTGACTGACAGGGCGTGCTGCCTGTAGTCCCGCCCCACGTAGCGCTTGAGAGATAAACTCCTCCACGTCCTCCTCAGCTCGCCCTGGACCTTTTTTCATACACAGACAGAGTTTAGTGTGTGTGAAGACGAGAATTTAATTATCAGAAATATGTTTGAAAACGTGTGTGTAGACTCACCTCGCTGTTGAGGAAACAATAGAGGACAGCCACAATTAAACCCTAAAACACAACGCATACACAACGTTACTGATTGAACATCGGCACGTACTGTGCTGACAAAAAGGCTTCTGACATGAATGCAAAAATGACTAAAGTAAACGGTATTAGCTGTGTATTTTGAGGTTGTTTACCTACAAAACAACATCTTAGAGGGGATTTTGCACTTTTAAAAATCAAGCAATTAGTTGAGGTTTAATCCAATCTGCGAGTCAGAATCTAGATCCTACATTTTAAGTTTTAAGGAGATGAAGACCAACAAAAATAAATAACAAAATTACATTCTAAGACATTTTGCCTATCAAAGAATTTCCATATGTGTGTAAATGTATGTAATGTACAAAGAGTTCTATGCTATGGTTACCATAAGTGAGTGAAACCTGTCACGTGTTACCTGGAAGGATCCGAGGCCGAGCTCAAAGAAGATCTTGATGTATTCCATGTTTTTGTTGGACGGTTCCATCAGGTAGACGAACACCATGTAGTTTATACCAAACAGAGGGATCAGCAGGAGGGTGGACTTAGCCAGACGTCTAGAGAACACACACACACACACACACACACACACACACACACACACACACACACACACACACACACACACACACACACACAGCTGGCTTAGCATCTCTACTTGCCATTATGAATCCGACTTTATTGCAGTCAAATATATTTCCTCACCACAAGTTGGATCCAGATCTTTTTCATTTCAGAAAGTATTTTTAGCCACTGCATCAGAGGGAACGTTAGCTAGCTAGCTGTGGCAGACGTTAGCTAGCAGTGGCGGATGTTAGCTAGCTGTTGTAGATGTTAGCTAGCTGTGGCGGATGTTAGCTAGCTGTGGCGGATGTTAGCTAGCTGTGGCGGATGTTAGCTAGCTTTGGCAGATGTTAGCTAGCTGTGGCAGATGTTAGCTAGCTGTGGCAGACGTTAGCTAGCTTTGGCAGATGTTAGCTAGCAGTGGCAGAACACATTTGTCTGGTGACTTTCAAACTGAACCAGTCAGTGAAATTTATTTGATATTATTTTATTTGTGTTCTGGAAGCTGGAAGTTCTTGAGCACATTTAGATATAAATATAAAAAGAAAACAACTAAACTAACTCGCAGCCCACTAGATGATGCTCTGAGACCCACCAGCTAAGAATAGCCCAAACAAATAGCGAATTACTTATTTTTAAATTTATATTGGTATCTGCATCTCCTCTTCATCCCCTTTTAAGCTTTTCATACGGTAAACTTACGAATACATCTCAGATCATGTATGGTCCTGTTTGGTATATACATAAAACATTTGTTTACTTTGAATATTAAAAAAAATTACATCCCCTTTTTCCTTTTTGTCTTTCTATTTTCTATTCTCTGTTTCTCTACCAGAAACATTCTGACGCTTGCTGATAGTAGGCTGACACTTTTTTTATCATAAACTTTGAAAAGAATTGCAGTTTTCATTGGAAATTGTTCCAAACTCTAATCAATGTGCCGCATTTAAAGGCTGTGTGATGATATTTAATGCTTTTTTTTGAGAAGTAACAGAGAGGTGAACTTAAAAATGAAGGTTTCCAAGTTTAGAAACAGCTTCTTAGACTGCTTCTTAATATGGCTGCCAGGTGGTTCATTATATCGCCTGAGAGTCCTCTGAAATGTAAAAAAAGCCCGAATCGATACAAGTAAAATATGTCCTGGTGTTCTGGGAGTGTACCTGTATTGCGATCGCTCATTTCCTCCGACGTCGGTGCAGCGCAGTTTCTGGACCAGGATGCGGATGATGCTTATGAACAGGATGAAGTTGATCTTGTGGGGAAACACAAAGCAGGGAGAAAGGTCAGAATCAAAATGTCTGAAACGACCAAGCACGACAACAAAATTTACCTTGGCGACATGTTTTTAGAGACTTAAGACTCAAGATAAACGTGGTGTTTGTAATTTCTGCCGCTAGGAGTCTCTCAATCAAAACTAGAATTGCCGCCTCGCCGTTTACATCCATGTTGGACCACCAAAACAGTTTGAATGTTTTAAACTAAAATTCTTACCTACATCCTGCTGCAATTTTGAAAATACTGTAGCAGCAGTCAAATAAACAAAAGTAAGTCGTGGTTACCGATGATCTCATTGTGATACGGTGTTGGCGAAAAAAAACTCACAATGACAGATGCCATGATGGGCCAGTTGAGGAGTCTGTTGGGGACAGGGTTGTCATTCATCTCCCAACACCTGAAAATAAATCAGTTTTTAGTGTTTTTAGTTGCCTTGATTCATAAGGCATTCAACAACACCAAGGGGACACCTTACACTACTATGAATCTCCAGAAGGTTTAAGTGTTTGGAAAGCAATGGCGGCCTGACTGGTGAAAGCAGTGGTTCTCAAACTGGGAGGCAGGTACTGTGTACAAATACTGTTTATACTCTGAAAAGTAATTTGTGTGATGTCATAATCCTGCTGGTAATTTTTTAAGGTGATCAAAGCAGATGACTGTGAAAACAGCCTCTGCCATACATCATTCTGCACAGTGAAGCTCAAAGTGAAAGAAAAACACTTTTTTTAATGGTTTACAGAGTAATGGGTGACAAACCAGTGAAGTTAAATTATCTCAATCAATAGAGAAACATTCTTTGAATCAATTGAAATCCCTAAAATGACCTGAAATGTGGAGTCTGTATTCATTTTTTAAAACATTGCAAGCTAACATTACTGTATATCTTTTTTTTTTTTGTACAACTGACAACATAAAGAAACCAATTAGACTTTTTAAAATTTATATTCAATTATTTAATGTAATTCAGCGTCACATCATGTCATTAAGGAGGTTATGTTTTCATCCGTGTCCGTTTGTTGGTTGGTTTGTCACCAGGATTACGCAAAAACAACTGAATGGATTTCCATGAAGCTTGGTGGAAGGATGGGGCACGGGCCGAGGAAGAACCCATTAAATTTTGGCTCAGATCTGGATAAAGAGGCGGATCCAGGAATTTTTTTATCTCTTTCTGAAACACTGTGAGATAGGGCGTTTTTCAACATTTTCATAAGTTTTCCATGGAATAATGCATGGATCAGGCATATTTAGAGGGCTGGTATCTATGAGTGTGTACAATTTAGTACGGATCCAAATAAAAATACAGATCTAGCGGATTTAAACGTGTTTTCATAGGGGGGTGGTCTTTTCCTGGCTGCTGTATGGTAACAAATAGTGCTAGAAACCTGCAACTAGCACCAATGTGTAGCTAAGTTAATATGGATTCAGTAAGGTACTAACAGAGTGTCACCAGTTGCTGCAGTTGGTGCTAAGGCTTAAATAAGAGAGCTGTTGGGCCTTGGCGGAGGTATGCGCTCTTCTGATTTTATTACTTTTTCTGTAATCCTGGCTGCAGTGCTGATATTGGCCACTAGGAGCTGACAGTCTTCTTCTTTAAAACAGTTTGCAGCTGTCAGAACAGGACATGCATTCTCACCTCGTGTCCTCCAGGTTTATCCTACATATGACCCACGCAACCATGAAAACAAAAGGGATTCCTGAGAGACAGAGAGAGAGGAGAGAAAGCCTGTTTAGATTCTCTGTCTGCCAGACACAGAAAATCCTCACGAGGTGCCACGCAGAAAGTAAAACACACCCACGCACATACACACATGCACGTACGTGAAACAGCTGGAGCTACATGGTGATGCATCAGAGAGGAAGTGTTGGTGAAGTGGTGGTAATGGATGGTGGAAGGAGGTGCCGCAGACAGAATGGGAATGAGCGAACACAGAGGCCAGGGGACTGTTTACAACCCGACCTTCCACTTCAACAGCGTGATGCTCAGTCTGCCTGTATGTGTTTGTGTGCATGTGAGAAATTTTGTGCAGAAATTATGCAATTGGCTCAGTCTTGAGTCACAAGTTTCAAGCTTTCTTGCTCTCTTTTTGAGAGTTAGATGAGAATATCGTCAGTAAAAGTAAAGCTACAGGCAATAGCTTGTTAGCTTAGCACTGAAAAAGCAACAGAAACAGCTGCCTTTTTACAGTTACAGAGCCAGGCTAGCGGTTTCCCCCTGCTTCCAGTTTTTAAGCTAAGCTAAGCTAACCGGTTACCACACAGACATGAGTTGTATTGATCTTCTTATCTAACGCTCTGTAATGATGCATGCAATGCTGTCTGGCAGTTTCTTTTTTGATGTTACTGCACGCATAGTGGCTTTAAAATTTACAGTATATATTGAAATAATAGACAAGAAAAAATACAGTCCTAACATTCTGTAATGTATTCTTAAAGAACATTTGAATTAATGGTGTGTACTGCAGAATATTTATGGATAATTTTCATTAATTCAAATATATTGATAGAGGTTGTACTAATCTCCAGATTTCAGCGATTAACTTGGTTAGAGAAAAGTTTTCAGAGCAAAACTAAGGGAGTTTGTATAAAACCAGAAAACCAATTGGCAGTGCTCCTGTTGTGGTGCAGCCTACCCCAGCCAATGAGCATGTAGATGGAGAGGCGGATGGAGTAGTTGTGGATGACGAGCAGCAGTGTGTGCAGGTAGAGACCCTCCACCAGCAGCCAGAAGAAGTTGGCCATGATGAAGTAGTTGAAGAACACCAGGCTGGCCTTACAGCCCACCTACAACAACATGCTTTATTACATACCTGTGACAACAGTACTTACAATAAAACTGTAATGACAATGAATCAAGAAGACGAATGATTCAATGTTCAATTAAATTTTTAGATTTTGTCCAAACCGGAAGGATCCCTGTGGTTCTTATACAGGTGACAATAAACTTGTCTGGAATATATCTTTGGGTCCTCATACACCACCTGCTCACACACACCTGCTCACAAATGGTAGCTGTTTGAAAAGTGTTTGAACCTCAGTGGCTACAGTTAAAGGAGCAACTTGTAAAATATGACCAGAATTTGAAGGTAGCTCTAAAAATATATATGTAGGAGGCAGCATATCACCAGAGTGACCGCCAACTGCTGCTCACTATACTCTCTGCTGCAGGTATGTACCGTTAGCTCAGTTAGCTAACGATACATAATGGTAATGGCCCAACAGCTGACTGAAATCTGCCTGGACTGACTTCAGATTACGGGGTTCCTCTCAGTGAACACGGCTGGAAACCAGACTGGGACCGGACACAGCCTCTGACACTGACGGGGGCTCCGACGAGGACTTCGACTCTTTGACACAGCAGTCGAGGACAGGAGAGAGGTGAAGCAGCGACGTAGAGTCGGAATATTTTCACACCTTACTCTTTGAATTGAGGATCTACAGTATGTTGACTAAACCAGAGTTTAGGTCAAATAGTAGGTTGTGGAAATAAACCAAGGCGGTTTTGGTGAGTTTGATTTTGTTTATGTGTTTTTTACGATGAGTTAACGAGGCGATTGAGCTCGTCTTAGTTCAGTAAAAGAGAGAAACTTGAATTCAGAAGGTGTACGGTTGTATTTTTCTGTTTAATAAGGAAAATAGCTGTAAGAATATTTCCTTTCTTGACATTTTGTCAGTTTGTTTTGTTTACTTCTTAGACTAAAGGCTAAGAGAGCTTGTGAAACTTAAATAGCGCCTCTAGAGGTCCAAAGTGGTATTATGAGACAGGACGGGCCGGGGCTAGCTGGTTAGCACGCTAACTTCAGTAGATATCTCTGCAACACAAGAGATAGACGTCTTTGACATACATTCACATTTTGCTGATAATGTTAGTTCATGTCTTGAATGTTTTAAACTAAATTTCTGGCCATATTTTACAAATTGCACTTTGTAAAAAGACATTTTTGTGTTTTGTGCTCAAGTCTTTTCTTTTTCTGCCTGCAGGCGTGGAAGATGTACGACCAGTTACCACAGTAACATCAGGGGGACTTAGAGGTCAAATTTAAGGCATCACAACACAGACCTCGTATTAATCTGCTAAACCTAACCTGCATCTGTGTCACAGTGAGCCTGCACCATAAACACCATAGACTTCAAGCTATTTAGCTGAACTAACTGGTAACTAACATGGATTATCCTGTCATTGCCAAACACTGAAAACGGAGTGATAGTAAGTCTGGAGGTTCTTGATTATTGAAGAATTTGTAATTTATATATGTATGTGATATATTTGTTTTACGAAAACAAACCATATTGAACTTAAGAGTTTTGAGTACCTATACCTATAATTAATATAAAATTAACCTTTATCCACCAACTGTTTTGCCTGCAGAACATTACCACTATGTATAATGTCCAAGGATGGCTAGTGTCATGGTCACAGGTTGTTATTTGTCATTTCTGATTGGTTACCAAGCTTCGAGAGGGTGGGTCTTACATAATATTAGCCTATTGTGCACATCTCACCAGCGAGGGTTGCGTGCTGCAGTCTGTGGTTTCGTCGTCTGAGAAGAGCAGCGTGTCTTTGGTGAGCACGGCCACGGCTCGCAGCATGAACGACACAAACAAGTTCAGATGGATGTAGTTCCTCGTACAGTGAAGCCTCCTGCACACACACACACACACACACACACACACACACACAGAAGAATGTTAACAAGTGTGTTTATAGAGGGTGTCGGGGTGTGACCCCAGTGAAGGATGTGATATCCAAACATGCTGATAGCAGCCGAGTGAACAGCTGGGGTTGATCCAGACTGAGCTGCATCAGTCTCACACACTTCTACAAGCTGTTATCACCCTGAGTGCTCTGTGTGTTAGGAAACATTTGTGCGAGAGTGCGCTTAAGAGTGTATAAGTTTATATTATATATCCTGAGTTAAGAAGTTATTCTTAAATTCTAACGTTAAGGTCTTGGCACATGTCTGATATTTTTCTTGGTGAGTACCGGAGCCTCACACACATGATTGACTCTAGAATGTCAACCAGCATCATAAAATACTTTATACTCTCTTCTGATTGGTCAATGACAGCATTCTACAGTCTGTTGAATAGCAGTCCGCTGACCACAGACTCTGGAGGAGGTCCATGTCTAATCAATCAATCCACAGAAAGAAGTCCGGTGACTTTAAAAACGTCAGCTCACTGGTGACACCCTGTGGCAATAACTACCAAATATCAATTTTTACATATTTCGATATCTTGCTTACTTGCTTCTTCTGTGCTGTGTTCTTCATGCTCACCAAATATATTAAAGTTAAAATTAAATTAAAGTTAAAAAGTGGAAAAAAAAAATTTTTTTTAAAATCATCCACGGTGTTTGCAGATGGAGTAACAGAAAGCTAACGGTTGAGATGAATGAGAACAGAAACGTCGACATCAATATTCCCAAAGAAGTCCCATTCACATTGTGTCAGTGTTCGGTTTTAATGTGAATTATAATGCTATGCTAATCTTAAGAAGGCTACAGAGTTGACATTGGATGCAGTTTCAACAGTAGAATATAACAGAGTATTTTTGTTTTTAGGGAAAGCAATAAACTCATTTTTAAATTAAAAAAATATTATAAAAAATTATATTTTGTGTCAAATTGTTCATTTATTTAGTAGCTGTGCAATAAGTGGGTACTTAATATTCTGACATGAAACTGCTCACAACAAGGTCTGTGGATTATCTTCAGTAACCGGGTCATGATTTCTGGAAAGAGACATTGATGTTGAGTTTCTGAAATGTTTTTGTGTGTGTGTGTGTGTGTGTGTGTGTGTGTGTGTGTGTGTGTTTACCTGAACAAACAGATGATGGTGGTGCTGGTGAGCAGAGTGATGAGGGACAGGCTGTGGCCCAGAGTGGACAGTATCCTCACCACCCTGTAGAACACCAGCTGCACAGAAAATACACATTTATTGTGCATTAAATGTGGAATAACAGGGCAAGCCGTCTCACGCTATAATCACCGACTGTGAAGCAGACTGGGGGGATTGCCTTCCGTGAGATATATCATGTGTCACAACTGCATGCAAGTGGATTATTGTGCATAAACTGTTGCCATTTACCAACTAAAACATAAAGGCAGCAGATGATTCAAAGAAAGGCTGCTTCACTGTCAGAGCTAATCATTTCATCGCATTGTTTGACATTATTTAATAATTGCTGTTAATAGAAACTCATTGATGATGAAGAGAAGAATGTGAATGAATGAATAAATATAAAAACTGAATATAAACATAAATTCTAATTAGATAGAATAATAATAATAATAATAGGATAATAAGATTCAAGTCAAATCCGATCGCTGCCAAAAAAGTCAGTTGAGTAATTTCCAGGCCCATTTTTCCCACACCCCTGAAGGATGCACGAGACATTATCAGCAGCACTCATCGAGCTTCGAGTGCCTCCTGTGTGTTTTTACAGACAGGAGAGGCTCTTTCACAATAAGAGCGGGATCAGGACGAGAGTCTGGTCCATTTCAAAACATCACTAACTCTCCACAGACTCTTCAGGCCAACACACGGAGATGGATCTGGACTTTAGAGTGGTGCATTATTGCTCACTGTGTGTGTGTGTGTGTGTGTGTGTGTGTGTGTGTGTGTGTGTGTGTGTGTGTGTGTGTGTGTGTGTGTGT
>JBBPCS010000002.1:10167471-10178703 GCA_037974645.1 Hollardia meadi
CACACACACACACACACACACACACACACACACACACACACACACACACACACACACACACACACACACACTCAGGCTACATGTTGTAGGCCACGTAGATGGGGTCTAGCTGGTCTTGTAAGAAGCCGTCGCGGAGGTGCATGCGCTGTTTCTCGCCGCGCGAGTTGATGGGGATGACGCCGATGTCCGTCACCACCACCACGCCCACGATCAGGTAGTGCTCCTCCAGCACCGCCTTGGTCACCATGGGAACCAGGTCCAGGGCTTCCTGCTCGGAGCCCTCCAGCTCCACCACCACCACCAGCAGGTTGGTCCAGGGGAAGACCGCGCTGAGGAGGAGACACAGCACATTCATGGAGCTGTCTGTGGTTACAGTCTGGACCAGCAGGGGGCAGCAGAACACTATTATCAAGTTATTGTACTTTTTATTCCTTTCATGTATCAGAGATGCTGCTTATGTGTTGACAATAAAGTTTATCTATCTATCTATCTATCTATCTATCTATCTATCTATCTATCTATCTATCTATCTATCTATCTATCTATCTATCTATGCATTAGTAGTAATATATAAAAATACAACACTAGCAGGATCTGTTTTCCTGCATTATGAGTTCGTTCAGATTTTAAATGCAGGACTTTTACCTGTAATGAAGTATTCTTAAAGTGTGAAGTCTCTGAATATTAATTCCACTATGGCGTAAAAACCCAAACTCTGAGCTAAAAGAGGTAAAAGTGGAGCTGCAGAGTTTGTTTGTCACTGAGTGTTGTTGCGATTTGTGTGGTTTGAATAAAGCTCTAAAAACTTTAAAAGGGACAGTTCACCCCAAAATCTAAACTCCACTTGTCTCCTCTTCCTGTAGTTCTGTTTATCATCTAGATAGTTTTGGTGTGAGTGTCTCAGTTTTGGAGATATCAGCTGTAGAGATGTCTGCCTTCTCTCCAATATAATGGAACTAGATGACACTTCACTTGTTTTTGAAAAACTCAACATCAATGTCTCTTTCCAGAAATCATGACTCGGTTACTCAAGATAATCCACAGACCTTGTTGTGAGCAGTTTCATGGGGGAACTATTTTCTGTCTGTATCACAGCGCAGAAGGACATTAAAAGTTAATTTAAGAATACTTATAAATAAAGATACATATACCGACACCGCGCTAAAGGTGGGTTCAGTGTTCACAAGCTAACAGGAGTTAATATCTTCAAATGTGTACAGGAGGTGGGGACAAGCTGAAATTATTTGTGGAACACAACACAAATCAGGAGCTTCAACGGAGACCTACCACTCCATGATGCTCTTGTGGGCACGGATGACGGAGGTCTCGATGTCGATGGGGTGGTACCTCATTCCCCTCAGCTCCATGGCCTCCTCCAGAGCTCCCACCACGAACAGAGCGTCATGTCTCTCTGTTTGGGAAACACAGAGGCCACGTTGGTGTCGCTGTAGCGGACAGAGAGTGAGCTGAGGGAAAGCGGTCGGCGAGGACACTAACCTCCGTTGGCGTCGGTGAGCTCGGTGCGGCGGAGGAAGCCCAGGTAGCCCGTCCTGGCCCAGACTGTCTGAGTGTCTCCAAAACTGAGTCTGGAGTTGAAGTGATCAGACTGGAGAACCTCCTCGCCGTAACCGCTGTAGTAACCGCTGCCGTTGTGAGCGCTGTGCACCCAGATCTGCAGGAGGAACACAACAGCGTCCAATAAGAACGTTTGTGTTGCTGCTGAAAACCTCATTTAAATCTACTTAAAACCACGAAGGAAAGGAAGATCCAAACTAACGGACAAATTTACTTTGATGAAGTTGATGTACAGTTGTTGGGTTTTATCCACAATAAACTTATTGAATGTCACTTTCCATAAAAGCATCAGCTAAATAAAAGTAATGTAATAAGAATAAAAAGAGCAAAAATCAAAGAGGAACAGAGAGAAAACACGACAGGAAAGAAGAAGAAAGGAAATAAAAAAGAGACAAAAAAGAACAGAAAGACGGAGAAAAACCCAAAAGAAAGCAAAAAAGGAAAGACAACAGAAAATATGTGAAAAGAAAAAAAGGATGAAGAATAAGAAAAGAAGGGCAAAAAGAAAAGCAGAGAAAAGACAAGAAAAACATAACAGTAAAGCTAAGAAAGGAAAAAAAGAAAAGAAAGACAGAAAATAAAACAAAAAGGAAGAAGAAGAAGAAGAAGAAGAAGAAGAAGAAGAAGAAGAAGAAGAAGAAGAAGAAGAAGAAGAAGGTATCTGACGACCTCTCCGAGGTGCGAGTCTCCCAGCGGTCCTTTGGTCTCCGGGTTGGCGATGATGATACGAACTCCGGGGAGGATCTGAGAAATAAACAAATAAATAAATCAGTTGCCATGGTTACCACTTCACTTCAGAGTCAAGTCTCTGATTCCAGCACGAGTAAAACTCCGAACGATCCAGCTGTAAACATTTAATGAGGTTACACTTTAAATTCAGTTCACAACTTCCTCTTTAATAATAAAATGGATTTCAGCAGAGAGGAGCCCCTGAACGCAACACAGCCGCAGTTTTAAACAGAAACACAGGAAGACGTTCTGTTCAAGAAGCATTTTAAAGAAAGGATGCACTGACTGGTAAACAGACTTTTTTTTTTCCTCTCCTCCCACGAGCAGTGAGTCAAAATAAACAGCGGGCTGATCGATGACCGGCGCTGAAACACGACGTCCTCTCTTTGTGTGTCAGTGTGGGGGAAGAACAGACACGAACGTCTCATCCAGCTCCAAGAAAAGATCCGTCTCCCTCCTCACAGAGCAGAGACGTTTTGACACCAGCAAACAGAAAATAGAATCTATTAATCATCATCTATTAACACTAATTACCAAAAAAGTTGGGACGCTCTGTAAAACATTAATAAAAACAATAATTTCCTAATCCTTTTTTAAAAATGTTGTATCTCATCAACTTCATTGATTTTTGCAAATATTTGCTTATTCTGAACAGGAGCAACAAAAGACTGGGAAAGTTGTGGAATGCTCAAAAACACCTGGTTGGAACATTCCACAGGTAAAGAGGTTCACTGGTAACAGGTGATAGTAGCAAGATTGAAAGTATGAAAGGGGCATCTTATCAATATATCATCATTAATAGCACATCATATTCTGACTATGCAAAATAACTAGTAAAAGTACAATATTTGCCTCTGTAATACAGTTACTTTTCACCTCTGTGAAAGCTAACATGCTAACTATGACGATGCTAACATGCTGATGTTATGATTTCCACCATGTTCACCAACTTAATTTAGTATGTTAGCATGCTATCAGTTGCTAATGAGCACTAAACACAAAGTAGAGCTGAGGCTGATGTTTTGATGAGTTCTGCAGGTCTCTGGTCACAAACGGACGCGATGACATCTGAAATCTGTGGAGACGTTTCACCCGACAACAGGAATGTCACCTCATGGCGGCGCCGAAGGAAACGTTTTTTTAAAAGCCTTTTCTTGCAGCTTTCATGTGACTCTTGTCATGGTTCATTTTTCACCAGATTATCTCCGACACGTGTGACTGATGGTCTGCTTCACGTCAGTCTGACTGGATTAACACAAACAGCCTTCTCTTTCTTCTCAGGTCGACTGTTATATATTTCAACACGTTGGCTCTCTCGCTAACCTCGCTTAGTTGCTAAGAGATGTGTAATGAAACTGAAATAAGTGCTGCGATCAGAGGAGTACAATGAAATCTGTCCCTGGATTAAACAAGAGGATTTAGTGCAGCATGACTCGTCTCCTTTGCTGCAAAAAAACGCTTTTTGGGGACATTTCCTGTCTTTATCAGGCAGGTGGAGCCGGAGAAATGAGGACAAATAACCCAGAATTCATTTAGTCAAAATCACCTGTTTCCTCAGTGCCTGCAGCCTAATTTTCATTTCACACCTTTAAAAGCATGTTTGAAGTTTGTTGCCGTTTGGATAATGAGATTTCAGCTGATAATTACATCTATTTAACCTCCATGATACCTGTTTGATATCTTTAAACCTTTATTGAGCATCTCCTAAGTAACATTATCAGTACTGCTTTGGATCACCACAACTAAAGATCAATACTATCGTCGGTAAGAACCTTCAAATTCAATATGGCTGCATGTCTTATTCCTACAAAGACAGAACAAAATGTACAAGCTGCAGTCACATGGACCCAAACATTTGTTGTATTTAACTGAGTGTGGGTGAGTCACATACTGCAGCTCATGATATCTTCCTCCTTCACCATCTGCCAGGACGTGACGGGTGGTTGCAGAAATTCTCTAAATCAGGAGTTGTTATTTGGGGAAAATCGAAAGTTTTCTCACAGTAACAGGTTGATTATCTTTAGCTTTTTCACCCAAACATTACTGTTAGTCTGACATAACAACAGCAGCTGAAAAGTTTCTGTTTGTTGGTGGCCTCTCACTGCTGCAGTGATGTCACAGCGTACTTTAGGGTGTGACGGTGCACCGTGACATCACTGATGGTTGCTTTCAAGTCTAGAAATAAATTCTTCTTAAAATATACTTTAATCAAAAAGCCTGTTTTGATTTTACTGAGTTCTAATGTTTTGTTTAAATCAAGCACTTTGTACTATGGATTTTGAAAAGTGCTCTTTAAATTACGATTATTAATATTATTATAAAGGATGTGTATTTTTGCCAATAACTAAACCATCTGACGGGGGGAGGTTGGATGTTTTCGAGTCTGCTTTGACTCACTGAACGTGGGAGGACGCAGAACCAGTCCAATCTTCTGTCATTCAACTTGCTGCCATTTTAGTGCACCAGTAAACTGAAAATCATTTCATCTTAAACTGCTGTTGTTCAACTTGTTTCATTTTGACTCTCCTCAGGTTGTTCTTATGAAGTCATGAATCACACGTTGCAACAAACCTCTCAGAGGTTCCATGAAGGAAGGAAATCCCATAAAAACACGTTTAATTGCATCAGTTTGGTACTTTTCGACATCGCGTGGGCACCCTTGTTTTTAATATTTTTCAATTAACCCCGGTTGCAATCACACAGGCTGCATGTCAATC
Source organism: Hollardia meadi (assembly GCA_037974645.1). Taxonomy (NCBI): domain Eukaryota; kingdom Metazoa; phylum Chordata; class Actinopteri; order Tetraodontiformes; family Triacanthodidae; genus Hollardia; species Hollardia meadi. The sequence goes on from JBBPCS010000002.1 coordinate 10,172,493, forward strand.
TCAGAGGAAATCTGAATCACGCTCACCTTGCCAGACTCCATTAACGGCAGGCTGTGAGGAGACCCTCTCTCCACCAGCCGAACCCTGAAACACAACAAAGGTTCAACAATATGCAAAAAAACAGAAAAAAAATCATTGCAATTCTATTTATGTGGAAATTTAAGTTTTTGCACTTTTCACTGGGTCTTAACCATTAACATAATCCTGACAATCACACATGCTCTGCAGATACGGTCTCCGGTATAAGTTCATGTCATTCAGTACCACGTTGGTTTTGATCATTTATATTTACAACGAGCCTCAAAACATCAAAGTAGTTTGTGAGTAAATACAAAAATAAGGTGGAGAACTAAGTAGAATTGAACTGTTGACATGAAAAATAATCAATGTATCCATAAAGAATATTTTAATGGACAAAGATAGCAGTCTGTGGGAAACACTGGGTAATAATATTTGGATTAGTTGTTCTGCAGCAGCGGAGAGGATGACACGTACCTGTCATGTCGCAGCGCTCTCATGTCCACGTACACCGTCGTGGGGTCCGGTCCTGAAGTGCCCTGCAGCCAATCACAGCACAGACACAGTGAGCATGTGATCATCAGAGACCGATACCCAGACGCCACAACATGTGATGTAAATCCAAAGTGTTTCATTGAACCGCCATCGTTACCTGCAGGCAGATGGCCAGGTTGACCCTGCAGCCGAACGCCGTGCTGACAGATCGAGGGTGAAGGCCGAGGTCTTTGAAGAGCTTCGAGAAGGAGTGCGTGAGCGACATCCTGGGCCTCTCCTCCGCCACCACAACGCAGGCCCGAACCCGGGACAGATCCAGACCGCGAGCCTGGACCAGAGAGAAAATCTCATCACACAGAAGACTGAGGGGCTTCTTCTTCTCTGTTTGAGGGTTTTTATAAAGATATATATTTAGTGTTGACTGCTGGACAGCTGGAAGGAGAACTAAGAGTTATAAATTCATATTTATTTTCAGTTTTCGTTCTTTTTCGTTTCCCTTATTATTGTTATTTAATTCAACCCTCTTCGTACCGGCTTTAGTTATCAGCAGGCGTCTTAAATCATTTTAAACTGTAATTTTCTTCAGATCTTGTATTAGTGCTCAGTACTGGAACATGACTGAAATTTATAGGGGCGGTATCTTTATAAGCCAATCCTGGCTTCCAAACTCTACTGCACAACGTTTAAACTTTTTACTTTTTTTTTTACAGTATTTATTTTATTTTTTATTTTTTTACAGTATTTTGTAGTTTTATTACTATATTTTTTATATATGTGTTACAAAGTTTGATTCCTCTGTAGCTGCAGAATAAACAAATTGGACATTAAAATTTGAACAAAAGCAGATGACAGTAATGAGAAATCCTTTGTTGTGTTTTATTCTCTCTGAAGAACGAGGGACAGTTTGAGGGTTTAAACTTGTTTTTTAGTGTTAAGAATTAATTAAAATTAGTGTTAAATTAAGTTCAGGTTACAGAAAGTAGTGAAGGATTGCTGTGATGTCAGTGACAGTGTGTGTGTGTGTGTGTGTGTGTGTGTGTGTGTGCTGTGGTGGGAAAAAAAGCCAAGAACTTAAGAAACATTTGTACTTTTCACTCTGCGCTCAGCCTTCAGTCTCCATGGAGACTTAAAGAAAGATAATCACTAAAATTAACTCCGCAGCTTCCATCGGTGACCAATCAGAGGCGTCGGTGACTCGAGCGCTCAGACGTGGCCTCGGGCTCAGCAGACGGAGAAGTTCATTACTGCTGAGTCGGAGGAGAGTCACTCAGACAGACTCAGAGTCTGTGGGTCCAACTGTACTGATGCATTTTGGGAAAAGTCACCACAAGACAAATCTGACGGAGATCAGAGCTTTTTCAGCCATTTATTACAGATAATCTTTCTGGTGGGATTAATCGATTGAAAGAAAATTAGCTGCCAACTATTTTGATAATTGATTAATCATTTTAGTCATTTTTAAAGCAGAAATGTGAAACATTTGCTGGTTCAAGCTTCTCAAATGTGAGGATTTGTGGCTTTTCTTTGTCATTTCTGACAGTAAATGAAGAGTCTTTGTGTTTTGGGCTGATGATGTCACTTTGACATTTAAGAGACTAAATGATTAATCGTCACACCAACTGGCACATTAATCAATAATGACAATAATCGTTAGCAGCAGCCCTGGAAAGCTGCACTGTGAGCTGCCAGTCCAATAAAATTGCCACTTTAGTGGCATCACTTCCTGCCCTCAGCATTATCGTTATTATTAGCCATTTATGCTAATCATTATTAATGATTTAATTGTTATGAATAATTGGCTAAAATGAGGTACTTAAAGAGGAACAAAGTTCAGGATTTAGGAACAAAAAGAACTTTTAGACTAAATAGTTCCATGAAATATGAAGCCGGCGGTCACTCTGAATAATGAAAACAAAAGACGCAGTTTGATGAGGTAGTGAAGTAGCGTGGGATCATGGGAGTTGTTGTCTTCATTGTTAAACCACCACCATTGTAGGTAATGTTTTAAGGTTTTATTCACATTGCGTCACCTTTTGTATTATAGCGACAGGTGACCGACTGAAACACGCCGTTATTCAAGTACACATTTTAAAACAGAAATGTTACATACTGTATTATATCTTTAAATTGGACTGATAATGCATTAAAAATGTCCAGTTACATGTTCCCAAAGTCTCTATCTCTCTTTTATTTAAACTAATTGGGAAGCCGACAAAATATGTTTTTTAAAAAAAATCACCCTTCACAAGAGATGCCTGTTCCTCATCTTAATATTGATACTAATTCAGCCCTGATAGTTCCCGGGACACTGAAAAAAGTAGGACTAAGGACTATTTCAGCACCTGAAACTATGATGGAGGAACTAAATTTAGACCCTGCTTGTGGCAGCTGAAACACATGTGAGGGGTGCTGAGTTCCTGGAATAGTTCCTCCAGTTGAAACAGCATCACAAGAACTACAAAAACAGACAAATCAGACTGAAGGCAAACATGATGGCCTGTGTGAGACTCGATTTTCACACACGGCAGGACGACACTGTTTTATGGAGGTAAAAGCTGCTGCTTCAGAGAGAACTTGGTTGGAATACGTAACATAAGAGCGGACGTGTTTGTTGTGTCGGTGCCTCGCTGACCTTGAGCGCCTCGGTCTGCAGGCCGAGCCCTTTGGTGCAGAGCTCCATGACGCTGTAGGAGCAGAAGGTGTCTCGCACCCTCAGCTGGCTGACGGCCAGCAGCCACAGCGCCGGGTTGGACTCCAGCTCCACCGGGGGAATCAGGATGGACTGATGGCCCGAATACACGCTGCAGAAAACACAACAACGAATACATGCAATAAAATGACTATTTATCCATCACGTGATTAGTTACCTGAGAGCCAAAACTACAGTCTTCTATTGCAACAGTACAGGAGTAAATGTGAGTTATTATTGCTTTAAAGTCCCTGAGGGGGATGAGAGATTCTCAGACAGAAGGTTTATTTATAAGACATTCAGCAGCAGAAATCTGAATGAAAACTGAGCAGACCTGAGACCAGACTGATATAAATCATGAGTAGAATTAAAAAGACTCGATATCGCTTTCAAAACCACGGCTCAAAGGAAAAATACACAACCTGCACACATACCAACTCATTTGTAATAATGTTAATATCTGTGTAGGCTTGTATTGAAAATCTGAATTTAGATCAGTTTTGTTTTTTAATAGTTTTCATTATGATCGAATGCAGGTATCGTATAGTTTTAACCATTTTTTAAACTCTGTAATAGAAATGTTTCGGCAGTGACTGTGATGGAGTATCTTCATATCCCTAAAATGTGTACAACCTGAGCTAAAAGATTATATAAGTCAATAAACCAAAATACTTGATAAAAGTGTTGAAATTGTGTCATAAATTAAAATAAATACAAAAATTCAGATGTTTTTTCATCATTTTTTAAACCAAATTAACAGATAAAACATTTTGATCCAAAAGATTTCTAAATGTAGAAACACGAACAAAATATTTCTTAACACTCCAGAACTTATTTTAACTGTGGACATTGTTTACGTTGGTTTATCATCAACTATTTCTATAATTCATTTAGTTAAAATTCTTTGATTCCGGCTTCTTAAATGTGAATATTTTCTGGTTTCTTCACTCCTCGATGACAGTAAACTGAATATCTTTGTGTTTTGGACAAAACGAGACATTTGAAGACGTCACTTTGGGCTTCGGGAAACACTGATCGATGTTTTTTAACGACATTTAATAAACCAAACAACTAATCGATTAATCGGGAAAATAATGGACCATGACAATAATCTTTGGTTGCAGTCTTTGCTGCAGATTCAGGTGATAACTCTCTGTAGCTTCATCACTACCAGAGACACCTTTCACACTGTCGTTTTATACCTTGTTATTATAAAGATATTGATTATCTCCATTTTATAGGTTGATATCCACAGTGGACGGAGACACTGACCTGCAGAGACACCAGAGGACAAAGCCGAGGCCGCAGTAGGGATCCAGACATATGGCCACTTCTCTGGACGGGTACAACTCACACTGCAGCTTCACCGACCGACAGAAGGCTCCCACTGCATTATGGGACATCTGGAGGGAGGGAGGGAGGGGGAAGACGGAGAGACACAACAACACACACACATGCAGACGAACAAGAAACAGGGTGGAAAGATGGACAGTTAATCTTAGAAATACCAAAGCTTTGTGTCCTGAAACAACAACACACGCTTCAGTCTGATTTGGTCGGTGCAGTAACACGCAAAAACACCACAAAGCCTCGATGTTCCACTCTTAAATATCTGCTGGTTGTGTTTGTTTCAAACACTGATGTTACTACAGTGATCCTGTGTGTCTCCTGTAAGTACTCTACTGTGTGTTGACTGCTGCTCTACTTCCCTGTGGAATGAAAAAAGAAGAAGACTATGGAGGGAAGTGCGTGCGTGCGTGTGTGTGTGTGTGACGTTCGCTCGGGTGATGATGAGGATTAACGCTGAGCTGACCTGAACTCCGGCCAGCATGCCGGTCGTCGACACGCTGAAGTCCAGATAGGCCAGACCGTCAGGGTTGGTGGGCTTATAGAGAGCTGGAGGCTTCTTCTTTGGCAGGTCATCTGCAGCACACACACACACACACACACACACACGTTTTTGTTTTGGTACACTCAAGAGGACAACCCGGTGAGTTACATTCATTTCAGAAACACTGACACAACGCAACTAAAGCAGCGTGCAAGCAGTCATTGATAGAGATTTAAACATTTCTGCTGTAGTATTTGTTTATTTTTTACTTGTTTATTTGTTTATTTGCACACATATATACAAATACGGTAAAAAAAAGTGAAAGTTTAAACATTGTGCAGGAGAGGTTGGAAGCCAGAAACGGCTACAAGTTTCAGAGATGTTATAAAATTAGAATCCTTTTAAATGATCTTTGAATAAGAAGAATGAAGTTGTTGATCGCAGTGATGGAGATTGTTCCAAAGAGATGATCGTCTATATTTCAGTGAATATTGATTAAGGGAAGTCTGACAATATGGAAGCTGAAAGTCCTGAGAGTATCTTGAGGAACAGTCATGAGTTAAATGTACATATTTATACATGAAGACACAGGTCTGGTAAATGTTTGTATTAAACATTGATAGAAGTTTGTATTTTCTGAAAAGATGAGCAGATGAATCACATCTTTTAGTAAAGAGTCATTCTTAAAAAATTCTTTTGGTTTAGGAAAATTAGAAAAACAACAGTAGACATTTTGCTTTAGATTTTTCAAACATTGTTGGATGTCATTTTTTGAAGATATGTTGTTTATTTTGGTGAAAGGCTCCCTGAGCAGTTTTTGGCACCAGTGGAACAGTTTGGACGAGTGGGTCCCCGTTTACTTTGTATCTCGCGCTGTCGACGGTTTGACGCTACCAGCTGGACTGAAACGTAGCAATGTGTCGTTAAAATGGAGGGAAGAATTTAAGACAAGTCAAATCGATTTTATCTCAAGAAGAAGACTGCTAGCTAGTAAATATTGATGTTGATAAAAATCTGTTTTCCTCAGGGTACTTTTAAAATTCATTGACTGCATATAAAGATGGCCGACATGAGAGCTCCCCAAAAGTGAAGCCAAAACATCTGGTGGCTGGCTGCAGTATATGTCATAAACCCCTCCCCCTCCATGTTAGCAGATGGGACATGGGCCAAACTAAAAA
>JBBPCS010000002.1:10185632-10205099 GCA_037974645.1 Hollardia meadi
CACACACACACACACACACACACACACACACACACACACACACACACACACACACACACACACACACACACATAATGACACATTAACATTTAAATGTGGAAGGTTTTTTTACTTTTAAAAGTCATGAAATTATCCGTTTTATATTTTAAATTTAACATGTTTCAGACCATTTGTGTCTATTTTATAACATATTATTATCACCTGGATATTGCCATTAAATATTCAAATACAGGATTTAATCTGTAACTGTGTCTAAAATAGTAGCTACAAAGGTTTAAAAATCATTTTCTCTGCACACACCAAACAGACCCGTCAACCTGTCTTCACTGCTTCCACCCCTGGTGTCAGAGGTGAGGGTGAAAAGCAAACAGGAAACGAAAAGTCATGACCTCTAATAGGCAGGACTCACCGTCAGGATGCCGTGCCACAGGCCCACATCCTTCTTGAAGTCTAAGACGTTCACTATGGTCTCCGCTACACACAGACGGAGAGAAAAGGGTTAAATGGATAAACGATGACCTGGAGACCGAGCCCTGTGTGTGTGTGTGTGTGTGTGTGTGTGCTTGCGTGTGTGCGCCTACCCTCGGTGTAGCTGCAGGACTGGGTGAGAGCCTGGCAGTGTGTGAGCAGAGCGATCCTCGTCACTGTGACTCCCAGCACGCTGCCGTCCTTACAGGTTTTATACTGAGGGAGAAAGGACAGACTCGATCAGCTGTTGTATTTTGTAGAAGGTCATTTGTTCATTTCAAAATGTTCGCAAGCTGTTAAGGAAATAAAATCAAAGATAAACTGTGTAAAATTAAGATCAACAGGCTACTAAACCAGAATTAAGTAACTCGATTGTGAACAATGTTTGGTTTCACAATCAGGCCAACGATATGACGTCATATCACTTGTTTTGTCCCAATGTCTAAAATGCAGAAATGTTTTTTAATAATTCTAATATATAATAATAATTTTTAACAGGTCACAGTGACCTTGACCTTCTAACCACTCTATTCAGTTCATCCTTGAGTCCAAGTGAATGTTTGTGCCAAAGTTGAAGAATTTCCATCAAGGTGTTCCTGAGATATCGTGATCACAAGGATGGAACGGACGGACGGACGGACAACGTAAAAGTAACAAGCGTCAAACACACAAACTGCTTCATACACAAATAGACAATAATTCCCTTTGTTCAATGCAGTGCATGAAATATAGCTGCAGCACAACGACTCGAGCAGCAGCTTAAAGAACTTCACCGTGCGTGTTGCCTGTCGGCTCACCTCTATGTAAGCAGTGTCATTGTTGGCGTCTTTGATGTGAGGGAACCAGTCTCTGGGAGGTTTGGAAAGGTGCTTCGACTCTGTGACAAACCACAGCAGCTTGGGCCAACCTGCGAGAGACGTTTATTCACGTTAATAATTAAAAACCAGGACGAAAAGAGACTCTGCTGTTTGATTTATCAGCCGCAATAAGGAGAAGGAGCTACAACAGATCCTCTTTCATTCACACATTTTTATAAACCCTTCAGTTAATCTCAGGTCAGGTAAATAACATTAAACCTGCACAAATAAACATGATATAAGAGTTTACAATGTTTGTCAATGTGTTATTTTAGCGTCCCAGCTCTCAAAATGTTAATATATTCCTCACACCGCCCCTCCCCCACACAGAAACATCAGGCCTTTCCACTCCACTGATGATTGATGATTTTCACTCTCACCTTTGAACTGTGGGATCTCTCCTGTTGCGCTCTTGGGCAGACCCTTGTGACAGGCATCGCTGGTCAGCGCCACGGTAACGCCACAGCTGCCCAACAGGAATCCAATCTGCTGACTGCCGGCATCCTATTGGACGATAAAGGCGGGAGGGGAGGGGGGGGGGGGGTGTCAAGCTGTTACCACCATATTCATTTTGTCATCTGAAAATGTTACAATACTCTTCTATAGGTTCTACAGGTATCTGCAGATGTTTTACTGAATATGCTGCTAACAGAAGAGTCCGCTGCAGTTTCTCCAGCCCAGACACAAATGTTATGGAAAATTCCTGCAGCACAGATGCATCATGGGGGAAGGGGCTCGAGAGAGGTGGCCACCATCAGTGTGTAACCGTGCCGTACCTACGCTGACAGCGCTGCAGAGACCAGCAGCTGTTTCTCATAGATTCTCCAGAGTACGATGAGAGAAAATAGAGCAATCCAATTAGCAGGTAAAAACATGCGTTTGTTTTTCAGCCACAGGCTCAGAAACCTTCTTGTCAAGAAAGTTGAGACCTCCATCAGTTAGACATGTTGCGTCCCAGGAGGTGATGGCACCAAGATCAACAGTTGCGACCTAATTGATGACAGCATCTCTTTGTGTGATGGCAGGGCAGCAGGAGGGCTTGTTTCTTGCTTGTCAGACTTTCTGACATGTTTTGTCCGCTCACTGTGCAGACAGGGTTATTTCCTCAGACTGGCTTGTTGCTGAGACAGAGGCATCACTGAGACGTCCACACAAACAGAACTGAAATGGAACGCAGCAGGAGTACGTGGGGAACGTGGTGAAAGATACGTGGCCGAAGCAGAGAGGATTATGTAAAAAATGTAATTACCTGACCTCCCACAGAGAAACTAATCCTGTGGGATGATGTCAACCTGAAAACTAAAGGAAGGGGATTGGAGGGCGGCAGCGATGGCTACAGATAAGCTGCAGAGAGCCAGGTGTGACGTTTTCACGGTAAAAAGGTGGATTTCATTAAGTACCTTGCGACTCAGGGGGACCTCTATAGGAACAGGGACCACCTCAGCCAACAGACAGCCGTAGAACGCCACCATGAAGGCCACAGGGTCGTTGTTAGGAAACACCAACGCCACCTGGGAGAGGGAGGGGACACAGGAGTCAGGGGCCAGATGATGGGTTAGAGAATCAGCCCATCGACACATCTGTTATCTCTGTTCTTTCAGTATGAATCTGAAGCCAACAGGTGATTAGCTTAGCTTAGCATAAAGACTAGAAACAGTTGGTTTGAACAGATTAAACATAATGAGTGAGCTTTAAAAGTGCTGGCAGGTGGATGTTGTTAATGTTGGACAGAGCCAGGCTAGCAGTTTCCCCCTGTTTCCAGTCTTTATGCTAAGCTAAGCTAACCACCTGCAGGCTGTAGCTCTATGTTTGCGTAGAGACATGAGAGTGGTGTCAATTTTCTCGTCTAACGCTCAACAAGAACATTTTGTAATGTTGAAATACTCCTTTAAAACATGTGATGACAGATTTCAAAACAAAAGTTCAGATTTACGGAGGAAGATCGGAGGAAAAGTGGGTTGCAAAGTAGAAATAGTTTGATTTCAAAACATAAAAAAAACACAAAATATGAATAAATGTGCAGCACTCGATTCATTACGGACAACACTGGCCGAACAAGCTAACAGCTCTGCTACAGTGAGTTAAAGAGTGTGTGAGGTGGTGGAGGAGTGTGACTCACCCGATCACCCGGTCGCACCATCGGCTCCTGCTTGCTGCCCAGTTTGTGGAGGATGTTGTAGGCCAGTTTGATGCTGCGAGACCACAGCTTTCCTGCAGGGAGCAGGAAACAAGGGTGTGAGAGAGAGGGGGAGGGAGGGAGACAGGATATCAGTGTGTGTTGTTGGACTTCTATTTTGAGGACACAAGGTCGATAAAAGAAAAAAAACAGCCTAAAGTGAGGACACTGAAGAGCTCTCAGGTCACCAGAGAATCATTTTGTTTTTATCATGGATTATATTTTAAAGTAAGTGTTGTCTAAAGCCCTCTTGGTGGACAGGTGCATAAGAACATGAAATAATGTTACTCCCTGGTGAGAGTGAGCTGAAACTCAGCTTTCTCTTTTTGTTTTGCTTCATCCTGAACAGCAGGAAAAACACTCACTACACTTCATTTGATGATGGATCATCTTTTAAAAAAACACAGAATACCAAAACGTGTCACTGTCAAGGATCAAAAGCTGGTCACAGATACTTTATAGCACTTATACAGCTGGTTTGTATTGAGACTAAATTAAACATGGATACCTCTGAGAGTTCTGGCTCATTTTGTTAAAAAGAAAAAAAACATTCTGCTCACACATGGTTTTATTCTCCCATCATGGTCTAAATGCTGTTTCAGAGGCTTTTATTTTGAAGCAGAAACCATTTTAACACTTTGTCTTTTAATTTACATGTGTGTATTATATGAATGCATCTGTATCTATGTATGATATTACAACATAACAACAGCAGATTTCTTAAAACACGCTAAATTATCTTATGTCACAAATCCATAATGTAAACGACTGACTGAAGTACAGCAGCGTCTGGTTACCATATGTGAGGACGTAGAGGGGCTTCCCTGCCGTGTCCAGGCTGGTGAGGCAGGGGGCTTTAGGGGAGATGGTTCCCCAGCGTTGGAGCGCCGCCTCCAGGGACGGGGGCCAGTTGGTGACCACCCCCAGCGCCTCGCCCCGCACTGGCAACATCTCCGCCCCCTCCGGCCGCGGCTGATTAGGGTCCGGCTGCTGGACTGCAGACGAGGAGACAGATACTGTCGTCAGCGCGCAGCTCACAAACACATGGAAACATTTAGCCAAAGTAAAGAAGCTGTAATCACACTGAAAACACACAGATAATGAATTAGGCGTGCCTGTTATTAACACAGGTGCATTGTGGGAATGTGTAAAATGTGTGACTGGATGTTTAATGTTTAGTTTAGACAGCTGAGAGGAGGCAGCACAGGGGAAGGATTCAACCTGGAGCCATTGTTTTGAAATGTACGACCACACCACAGCTATTTAAAACGCATCGTATAATACATCCAAAACACTGAACAACTGACAACTGAAATATGTGGTTTTCTAAAGAGGACAATCAAAGACTACAGACGAGAAATGAGGAGATAAAGATGGAAAACGCAGCCAGATTGTGAGAGACCAGCAAACAGCAGACAGACTTCAGATTCCTACAATATACATTTCCAAAAATACTCGGTGAAGAACTTTGTGTTCTATATGAACCAGGCTGCTCATCATCTGGTCCCTGTTATCGATTCCATACGACTCTTGGGATGGAAATCATTCTCGACACTGACACAAGCGTGTGAGACAGACGTAAAAACACGAACAACATTTTTTCCATTTGGCTCAGGATGATTTTATGCAGTTAAAGCCATCTCCACACTCCTTCCGTCTACATTTACAGACATTCCAGAACCATAAAAATGTCTGAAAAGTCCACTTGGCAGCACTGCGCCTGCCCGATGCACCACTCTCTGCTTCACCTATCCAACACATGCTTTCAGCTCTCGTTCTGTTCTACGAGCGCTGCTGCTGCCGCTCCGACCTTCACTGCTGCTGATGCTTTGCTTTATTCAGCCCCACCACCAGCTCAGCATCCACCTGCAGGCTCTGCTGTCATCGCTCCTCAATCTTTCTCTCTCTGCGCACTCACACGATTGCTGCAGTGAGTGATGAGGCGATGAGCCAAGAGGGAAAACACGCAGTAACTGTATTGCCTACATGTAAATAAACCTTCAATGTGACCATGTTTCTAAACTAAATCTGTCATCATTATCGTCTCTCTCTCCGCATTAAGCTGCCATACATCAATGATTGTTCAAACATGCTTTAAATGTTAACATTCATTATTTTATTTTCCTAATTTTGTTACCTAAAGAATCCTGGAAGCACCTTTTATTTTATTTCTTTACTGCTATGGGCAATTATCAATACTCTAATATCTCAGAAAGTGGTGCTATGATGTTGGACAAATACAGATGTCAGTATTCTGATTGAATAAAAAACTTTTCTTTTACTCAGATTTTATGCAGATGGTGGTGTTCTTTATGACAGTTTTCCTGAAATTAGATTTTTTTAAATTTCAATATATTAGGGATGCACGATATGTAGATAGACAGATAAATTATTGGCCCGATAATGGAAAATTTATATTATCCGTCTATTGGCCGATGATGAAATTATAGCCAAATTACTTTCATTGACTTAACAAGCGGTATGCACCTTTAAAGTTTGGTTGCATTCTGCAAATTAACAGAAGAAGAAGAAATTATCAGTGATCTTATCGGTATCGGCCATGTGAGGCAGGTAATTATCAGTTATCGGTATCCCTATAATATATCACAACATACTGTATTGTAACTCCTGTATCGCGATATGAATCATATTTCCAGATTCTTGCCCTACTCGGTACCGGGTTGTTTCCCCGTTGCCAAAAGCTTGTTTTACATCTTGATAGAATGAGGTGAAGGGAAGCGGAACACCTGAGCACAAGTTCTCACCTGTCCGACACAATTTATCGTGTTCTTAAAGGAAACCCTTTAGAGAATCACTCGTGACTCCCAAGTATGAAGACAGATTGGATCACACAGCGTAACTTAAATCAGACAGACAGAATCATGAGTCATGCAGAGTCAAAAAGACGGCTCCTAACCCTCCAGAAGTTCATCAAAGTCATCGACAAAGAACTCTCGTAGCGGAGGTCTGCGAGGCTGCTTCAGCGTGTTGACGAGCTGCTGGATTTTAGCTGACACACGACTGCTGACTGGAACACCTGCAAAAACCCCAGACACATACACACGGGGTGAGGGCGATGTTCCGGGCGGCACTCTGGAAAAGGAAAGCCTGGTTGCAAGACAGTCCTCATGATCTGAACAATAACAAATCAAACCCTGAGTGGTAGGATAGAAACTAGAATGTGCCCTGATGTAGAAAACTGGTGGTTTAAAATGTTTAGATGGCTCCACAGAAAAGATTTTGATTAAAAAACATTCAATTCTCTGCCTGAATGGAGCAGATGGTGTTGTCTGCTCTCAGTTTTCTGTCTCTGCATGATTGTGAAGCATGCTGCAAAAGGAACAGAGATGCTTCAAAAACAATTTTAAAAAGTCCAATCTGTTCATCCAGGGGAGTGACATGACATGTAATTGGTCAGTTCTCTAAGGCGGTGGTCCAATTTGAGCTCACCTCCTGGTTAAAAAGTTTCTATTTTTATCAGCATCTTTATTCAGGCGCTCCAGTTGTTTCACACAGCGCAGACTCTTACCATCGCCCGTCTCCATGCGCTCCGCGTTGCCGTACTTCTGCGTGTTCCTCGCAATGGTTCCCATATTGGCCATGTGGTGACGCTCGGTGTGGGAGTGGGACGAGTCCGACGAGTAGCCCGTCACATCCGGCGGGGCCGAGTGGTTCTCTGAAGCAGACAGATGGAGAGAGGAAAAAGACAAACAGCCAGCGGTGACTCATTGTTCACATTTATCACTGAGCTCTTTGTCAAGTGCTTTGTTCAATACACAATTAAATACAAAACAATGGTCCTTTTCTTTGTGTGTCACATCCCTGGCACACACAATGAGTACTATGCAATACAATACCTGCTCCAAAACAATACTTCCTTTGTAAACACATTGTCAAAAGCACATTTATGATCCAAAGTTTAAAATTTCTAGGGATGGACAGGCGGTTTGGTCAGCTGTAACGTGGGTGTTGTACCGGACCGTTGTGGGGAAGAGGGAGCTGAGCCTGAAGGTGTAGCTCTCGAATTACCAGTCGATCTACGTTCCAACCCTCACATATAGTGACCGAAAGAAAGAGATCGCCGATACAAGAGGCTGAAATGAATGTCCTCCGTAAGGTGGCTGGGCTCAGCCTTAGAGATAGGGTGAGGAGCTCGGACATCCGGAGGTAGCTCGGAGTAGAGCCGCTGCTCCTTCGCGTCGAAAGGGGCCTGCTGAGGTGGTTCGGGCATCTGATTAGGATGCCTCCTGAACGTCTCCCTTTGAAGGTCTTCCGGGCACGTCCAACTGGGAGGAGACCCCGCGGTAGACCCAGAACTCGCTGGAGGGATTATATATCCCATCTGGCCTGGTAACGCCTTGGGATCCCCCAGGAGGAGCTGGAAAGTGTTGCTGGGGAGGGGGACGTCTGGAATACCCTGATCAGCCTGCTGCCACCGCGACCCGATCCCGGATAAGCAGAAGATAATGGATGGATCGATGGATGGACCGACACCGATATCGGGTATGACTCCGATACTGCGCTCATGTACTCATAAATCTACTCCAATACAACTGCACCTGATACCACTTTACGGCAACCGGTCGAGGTGAGCAGCTAGGCGCAGGAGGAGCTCGTACTACATGCTACATCGAGCAGAATATTTGGGTCTCACCAGTCGCCAGTGGACTGGGATTTAGAGTGTAACTGCACCCGCAAATTCAGCTAGCTCCCTCGAGTGGGAGGCACTGATGGGTGGTTGGTGACAAAAGCTGCCACCAAATAACATCACCTTATAACACAATATGTAGCATTTAAATACTTTGCACTAAAATGTCAAGATAGTCAAGAATGTCAAGGCCCATGTCCCATCTGCTAACATGGCTAACATCTTTATAAACAGTCAGTCCTGTACTGTGTTGGGTATGTACATGATTTTTACTGTTTCAAATGTGCTGTAGAAACAAATTTGACTTGATTTAACTCATTTTTTCAACACAAATATCCCAAAATAAACAACAAGGGGAAAACATTTTATTATAAGAAGCTTGTCTATAACTTGAAACTTTTGGGACATATAATACAACAATGTGTCCGCTACACATCAGATCTCCGTTCAGTGTCTTTGATCTGTTATCAAAACATTCCGATAAGGTTGCATTTACTGTAGCTGATATTAAATCCTGTTACGTATTCGTGTGTTGGACCTACCGTCTGACTCCAGCGGAGGTGGCCACAGCATGTCAGATCCAAACTCGCAGGATCGTCGCAGAGATCCTCCGTTCTCTGCAACACTCAGGGCACCTTTCCTCTTCAGAGACAGGTGGCCGATACCTGCATGCACACATACAGTACAGGTGTGTTATACTGGAGGACGCAGCAGTAAATAACTGATATTATGAAATGGCCAAAAAGTATCAACCATGAGTCAACCAGAATTGCACTGGAAAAAGTGTTTCCAGAAGACACTATGGTGCTGGACAACACTTGGACTCGCTTGTTGTTGCTTCAGTTTGTGACTCATGAAGTTACTGAAGTCGGGTGGGCGCTCGCCGTACACCAATTTTTCTTTTCCTAAGATGGTGAAGGAATGACCCGCCTCACTCTGCCTCTGATTGGCTAATACTTGTTGCCTTCGTTGGTTGGGTTAATTAGGTAGGAGTGATGATCGGTTATAGTTAGGATAAGAATATCACACAATCAGACGCAGCCCAGAACGCAGTGAGAACCAGTAACAACTTACCGTGGTGTGACTGGGACAGGTGGCTCTGCTGGTGGTGCGACTGGCCCAGGTGCGTGTGCGCCAGGTGCGTGTGCGCCAGGTGCGAGATGTGCGTGTGTGCCAGCGAGTCGGCCAGCCGCCCGGCGTTGCCGCTGCCTCCGCTCTGCGTGGACGAGGAGGAGGAGGAGGTGGAGCCCAGGTGGGCGGGGCCTAACTGGGAAGGGCGGCTCATCCAGTGCTCCATGCCCGACATGTCTTCGCCTGGCCCCGCCTCCTCCTCGGAGCCCGACGACGAGTCTGAGCACAGGGGCGACAGGCCTAGTGAGAGTCAGTAACCACCATTATTTGTTAAGAGAAAAACATTAACACAACATGAGTCAATCAATGCAGTTAGCGCCACTGAAATGTATGCTAACACAACAGGAAGCTCTCAAAATGACATAAAGCGACCACGTTAGCAGTCAGAGTCAGTAACTGAACTATTGAAGTTAACACAACAGAAAACCAGGAAAGGAATAGTTTGACATTTTGGGACATACAATACAACAATACAATACTTGATGATTGATACCAACTCCATACTAGCTTCCACATGTGAGCCCTTTAATGATAAACAGATCTGAGTTGGGGTTTAAAAGTTAATTGTCTCTATTCAGTAAAACAATGGTTCAAAGTAAAGCAAAAAGACCATGGTTCCCCACTTTTCAACACTGAAGCTTCATGATGTGGCAGAGCAGACTGCCGGAACCCATTTAGTTCAGAAAAGAACCACAGAGACAGAATTCAGTTCTCTAAATTAGAGGTAATCGTCTGAACACAGAGGAGCAGAGCAGAAATCTTAAATTTAAGTAACACAACAGGCGGATTGACTCTGAAACCGTTCGTGTCGTGAAAACTTGTTTTGGAGAAACGTCAGCTCCATTTAAGGATTCTCTCAAAGGTTGAAAAAGCAAATTACCGGTGAACAAAGTTATTACATTTCTTTCATTAAAATTCAATCAACACCCAAATTATGTTATCAACTTTGATTAGGCTCAATCTGATATCAGTTCATATTTGAGGTGAAGGTTAATTTCTCCATCCCCATTTCAGCCAGCTGCAAAAAACCCAGCTAATATCAGTATTTTTCCTTTTTTATCATGGTTTACTGACAGCAGCATTACAGCTGTCTGAGGTTTGTGTTTACTGTAAATCTGTCAGTGGGTTTGCATTCCTCAGGAAAATGTGCATGTTAGCAGTTTTTGGTAAAAAATGAGTGTGTTTCTCTTTCAGAGTAAAAAACAAAACAAAAAACAAAAAACGTCTGAGAAGCAGAGACACAGCATTACAGCGTAATCCTGTCTGGGCACAGGGCAGCCTCTCTGGGGTCACATTTTAGGCTTCGTACAACCCAATTCAGCTGAGATAACCAGTGTGTGTGTGTGTGTGTGTGCCGTTTTCACTTTCCAAGCATTTGTTGTCCAAAGAAAATGATCAAACTCTTTAATGACACTAGTCTGAGAATTTTAATTAATTGAAAATCCAAAATATAATGGATTAACTGACTTAAAGGTGGGGTCAGCGATGCTATTGAGATACACAGCCCCTGGTTCTTTTAAATTGGAGATAAATCAATCAATCAACCAATCAAAGCAGCAGGTGGCGTTCATGCTCGTGCACAGGACCTGGAACACGCTCGTGTGTAATCGCGGTGTCAAGGTGGAGAGATGGTCGATAAAACAGCCAAAGAGGAAAAAGGTCAGAAGAGCAAATGTTGAACAAGAAGTTTTATGATCAGGAAAGAGCGAAGAGCCGCGTTAACATCTGTGAGTCACAAGACCGGCGAGTTGGAAGTAGGGATGCACGATATTTATCAGACCGATAATGGGAAATTTTGTGTTATTGGTTATCGGCCAATAATGAAATTAGTAGCCGATAAATAGAGCCGATAATACAAAGCAAAATTGCTGTCGTTGACTTAACAAGCACAGCATCTACACACTCTGATGCCGAGCTGTGTAGAGCCACACAGTGTACACTAGAGAGCCAAACATGTCGTCGGAGATGTGGATGATTTTTACAGTTTCAGGGGAAGATTGTAATTTACAACACTTGTTCTAGAAGGAGAGGAGAGGAGTGAAAAAGAGTTTTAACACAACAAATCTTTGCTCACCACATCTGAGCCTTTCTTACCCTCAGCTGTGCAGAAACTACAGATTATGAACTTCTTTTTATACAAACATGAGACATTATCGGTTATCTTATCGGTATCGGCTGAAAATTCATATCGTGCATCAATAGTTGGAAGGCATGAAGTTTAATGCAGAAGTCGCTCTGTTTCTGCTTGACAGGTAGGTAAAATTAGTGTTTCTATGTTTCACAGAACCAATATTCCGTATAGTTTAGTCCTGTTTGCTAATGGTTGTGATTTGTGTGTCAGGTGATGTTTATTTATTCGCCCGCACACATTCAGCTGACTTTCTGGTTTGCCAGGAAATGCTGTTGTTGTGGTGTTAGCTACAGTAGCAGGAGTCATGGAGCATGGATTTGGAGGGTGTAGCTTCTGAGGGAGCTTTGTAGGGAGGGGTGTATTTGTTTGGCCGTTGAGTTCAACAATCACTGACCCCACCTTTGAGTAGATGGTGATATGATTACAGTGTGTGGTGGAGGAGTGCAGGTGTGTGTGTGTGTTTCGGCATGTGTCTCGTCACCTGGAGGCGTGTATGCATCCATGGAGGTCTGCACCACCAGCGAGCGCCTCTTGGAAGGCATCGGCACGGCCACCTTCCTCTCAACGTGTCGCGCCAACACGGCCTGCACCGCCTCGGTGTGGACGTCTGAGAGAGAGAGAGAGAGAGATTCAGGAGGAAACGTCTCTGCATGATTTCCCTGCTTTACTAACTTTCTGTGTTTTTGTGCTCTTTGAATCAATCCGATTGGATTTTTAAAATACTTTTCCGCTGTGGAAGCAGAACTAGTATCAGTGGAAGGAGCCAAATATCAGTTTGTGTAGCGCCACATACTGTAGTGAATAACAAGAGCAAAATACCAATCCACTTACAGTAACTATGAACGCCAGTGACTTGTAAGAATATTTCGTTTTTAGCAAACTAAGGCATGTATGAAGAGCTCGGCTGGACTAACTGGCTCCAAAAGGATTCCCCTCCTAAACAAATAGTCATGCGATGTGTTTCCTTCTTTTTTTTTTTTTTAAATTCATTTAGTAATTCAATTTTAACTTTACTGAATATATATATAGTAGTCTTCATTTTAAATTAGATGTAGCAATTAGAGAGTAGAGTGTTGGCTTACATACGATTAAAACTATGTACTAAGCTGTTCGTCCTGTGGCGGAAACATGAGCAATGAGGGACACTCCAGCGATTCAACATCAGTCAATAGAATAATTCTCAGGCTGTAAACACACTTCTGTGGCTCTGGAGGCGCTTTGTCAAGCCTGAGAGAGTAACTCTGATGTTTTTTTAAAACAAAAACCTGCATAAAAACTGGGGGAAAAAAGTTTGAATGATGTTGTTTTCAAAGCAGGACGGTTCACATGAAAAACGCTGTTGATTCGCATTATGGGAGGTGTAGGATCTGGTGTTTTTTAACCCATAATGGGGACCACAAGTCTCTGCTTCATCGATTTTGAATGTAATACTCATCCACAGCCGTGGCGTTGCCATCTGTGGCTGTGGGTGTAGCTGTATGCAGGTGTAGCTCCTGTACCTGATCGGTAACGTTCGTCTCGGGTGCCGGAGGTCCGCCGCCGGTGGAAACGGGCAGCAGAGGGAGGGCCGAGTGGGGCCCGATGAGACATGGGCCCTTCCATACCTACAGAGGCAAGCAGACAAGCAGGCAGACAGACAGACAGACAGACAACACATATATATACAGACACACACACACAGAGACACACACAGACACATACGCACACACGTTTCACAAAAGCAATAAATGCAGTGCAAAAAAGAAAACACAAACATGGAGATGATTTGATTTGAAAAATTATATTTTTTTGACTTCATAAAACAAAATAATTGAAAAACAACATAAAATCAAATAATAATAATGATGTGGTGGTTGTATTGTTGCTCTCGGACAGAAGATCCCTCAGTATTTTCTGACCCATAAAGCTAAATCCCGTGATGAACGATAAAGAATAACCCAGGTTGCGTGATGGATGTGTGTGTGTGTGTGTGTGTGTGCGTGTGGAGGCAGCGAGCCACTGCAGCGTGTTCACATTCAGATACAGAGGAGTAGGCCCAAGCTGAGCTCTGGGGAGTCTTAACCTACATTCACTAATGGCGGCGGCTGAAGACTGAATCGATAGAGTGGACTATCATCGCAACTGTACTTGTCATGATACCAGATCGATCCCCTCGTGGTGGTATGGGAATATGTGTGTGGGGAGGTCAGAGGTTGCTAAATTACCTCCAGCATGTGGAACAAATGCCCTGATCAGCTTGAGCCTCTTCTTCTCATAACCCTTCTGAGTGATGTCCCCTGCAAACAAATAGAGATAGATAGAGAGTGAGAGAGCCAGTGACGGTGGCTGTTTAAAAAAAAAATTATTTAGGAAAACATGTTTTATTGTTGTTTAAATCTTTTATTTTATCTTGAAAGGCAGTGCTGGTGACTTGTTGGACACCATGTAAGCACATCGCCCTCTGGTTTAAATGTGGTGTGAGACTCACGTCACCCAACCTCTTCTGTCTCTCCCAGTCTTTTAATGTCTGACTAGACGGTTAATTAGGCTTGGGCGGCATCAAGGTACTACAGCAGAGTATTTTTTCAATACCATTTAAAAATACAGATGCTCCTCTCTCTATTAAACTGATACAGAGATGCTATATTGAGGTGATCTACTGTATTGTATTGATGTATGTGTTTTGGAGCCAAAAATATGATGCGATAAAATCCAAAAGACACAGTTTACGCACCATTTACAGGGGACGCACCCTATTTTTTCCCTGATAATCCTGACGCCTCGTTTCCACATAGCCCTGTGAGCGTATGCAAGTCAACAGGAAGTCCATTCATTCCTGTAGGAACCTCTGTGACCTCTGATGTATTAGCGATCCGGAAATACCTCGAGAATATTTAAAAAGTTTGACTTTAGCAGCAGATTCTGGACCACAGCAAGTTAGCATAAAAACTAATTAGCTAACTGATTGATAAATGTAATATGGCTCTATTTATATATTTTTCTACGTGTAAAGTTTGATGGCGTATTTAGCCAACATTGGTACCATGTAGCTGTGTAACATATCGGGTACATGCAAAGTGGTTCATACATCTTTTAACAAAATACTACTTATTTGCCCTGTTTTTGTCTTGAAAATGTTCCATGTGCATGTAAAAACAGAGAAAATTAGCTTCTCTCCCATGTTTCTGGTGTTGTTTCTATCCATCCGTTAAAAAAAAAAGAAGAATTTCCTTGCGTTGAACACTAGGTGGCTACGTCCATAATTACAGACCCAAAACAAAACTGTGTGGAAACGAGGCGTTATTTGTGAACAACAAACCCGTATTAAAATCAGCAGGATAGCTAGTGAGCTGTTAGCAGCCAGTGGGCAGCAGTGTGTTTGGCTAACGGAGCTATTAGCTTCCGGCTAACGGAGCCCTGCCCGATGATAAAGGCGACCCAGCCAACATGGACGAACTTTATTAGCCACATGATTTTATCCAACTGCTGCAACAGTTCAGCCCACTGATGTGTCGGTAACCGCCGCGGGAACAAGCGCCATCACGTCCTCCAGCAAAGAATACACGAAAGGAGGCCGCTTATCCCCCATCTATGCATTATTCTATTGGCCATGAGTATTTAAACCCAGCAAGACTTGTCTAAGTAGGGTAATTGCTTATTAAAAACACAGCATTGTAGGCTAGACAATGTCATACATGTTACAATGACCTCCATCACCAGCAGCTCAGTTTCACATAAATACTGTCATGTACCGCACACGCCAACGAAATGTCAGGAAGGTATGAAGCTAATCAATTAAATAAATAGATAGATACCGCCCAAGCCTACTGTTAATTAAGGATAAAAATGCAAAATATAACTGAAAAAACATAATATAAATAGTGTGATGAACAATGATGGAAATGAAGATATAAAAGAATAATGCAGGGCTTTGCACAGATTATATAGTTCAACAGTCAACCTCCACCTGCAGCTGTTCTCATAGGTCATATGATAGTTTGTTTGTCCAAAATTATAATAATATCAAAGTACATTTAATGAAAACATTGAATTAAAACACTCAGATCTACGACATGTCTAACCTTGTGACACAGTTTTCATATCTTTATTCTATGTTTGGTGCTGTTTTGCAGCGTCCGTACCAGAAGATGGACTCCTCCACACAAATGAAAACCAACACGAACAAAAAGGACCTTGTGGAGAACTGTGACACAACATTTAGACATGATGACAACTTGGATTGAGGCTCAGTGTGGTGCAAATGATGGGGAACAATGGATGGAGACGACGAGGGTCAGGTGATGTATCTCAAGATGACTGTAAGTACACAGAATCATTTTAGAATTGGTCGTTTGAGTATTAAAAACACTGTGCATTGGCAATGTGACATGAATGCAGCATAATATTCAGGCAAAGCTATATTCCTTTTCATTTTACATTTTTATATCTAAAGAATTAATTTGTTCATCTGTTCGTTTTTTGAAGAACACTCTCAAAAATGTGCACGATTTGTTACGTCACAAATACGAAAGCTAATCGCCGTCTAATTTACAAATACTACGACTGTCAATGAGCCAGTTCCCTGGAAAACTTCAAGATGTGAACACACTGTAACGTTTCACAACCACTAATGCTGCCAGGCACTGCCAGTTACAAGCTAACAAGCTAACAAACCACATAAACAAAAGATGCTAACTACACTTAGCATTCTGATACGTCTGCTAGGCAACAACAGACTCCTCGTCTGAGTCCGGGTCTGACTGAGGCAGAATCTCCCATGTTTCCTCTAACACTAGCCATCTTGATGCTAGCTGCTCTTTCACCGCTCAAGCTAGCGCAAACAGCGATGGTGGGCGGGGCCAGAGGCCGGTGATTCATAGATCCAGTATTTCTCACTGAGGGAGGAAGAGGAGATGTGCTTCCAGCCCAGTATTTACAAACTTTAAAACATGTCCGGAGGGGAACTTTAACGATTTTGACAGCCAGTTCGGTTTAATGTTTGTTGATAATGTTTGTCTAGAGTGGCTTTTTGTGGCACCATCATGGTAACTACTGTTGCTAATGCTAACACCCTTGTTCTTCCTCTATGCTCTCCAAACAAACCACTCGTCCTCTGACCCACGAGGAGTTTCCCAGGGACGACCAACCAGACGCAAAGTACAAACAGACAATTTGAATTTTACATCCAGCATAAAAAATTACATTTCCATGGTCATTTTATATAAGAAGTGGAATTAAAGCATTAAAGCAAAGTTTTATATGAAGACTTTTATGACCGAGTATGACAAACACAGAGTCTGGTGGACGGACAGAGAGGTCAGTGTGGAGGGGCGGCCATGGCGAAGCTCATTTGAATGCCTGGGGGGGGGGGGGGTTCTGCTGCCTAGGCAACCATTGATGCCCACCCCCAACAACAACCCCCACCACCTGTCAATCACAGCACTCCAGGGTCCTCGCAGCAGGGCTAATGTGAGCTAATACCTCCTCGTTTGTCCCCATTAAATGCTGTTAAACTCTTAATTATTGATTCTTATTTGATTGCCGCAGAGATGTTTAACTTGCCAACGACAGGACACCAAATTAAACACAACAGTGGGAGAAATTCAGCAAAACAAGAGCAGGCCCGTGAACACGCTGGTGTCATAATAAGCTCTAAACAAGACAGCTGACAGATGTGCATCCTACCACACTGTGGGAAACATCACTGTATGTAAGTCAAGATAACACACACACACACACACACGGTGGAGATGAGTTCAGCTTGTTTCAGAAAGGTGGACGTTTTTCATTAAAGGTTAAATATATATATATAAAATATATATATATATATATAATAGGTCGCCGGGACAGCTGCGCTTGAAGTTTTCTCTAAACAATACACTAAAATATGTTTCTGAAAACATTTTAAGTGAGAAATAGGATATGCAGTAATATATAGGCTATAGTAGAGTTTGTCGGAGTCGGAGTTTGGTAAGTACGTCCCTTTCCAGGCAGGACACAAAATGGCGGCTGACTCGTCATAAACTTTCATTTTAGAGCTAAAATATGGCTCTGGCTGTACAGTTATATTTATCAGATTTGATCATATTTATCACTTCTTATCAGTTCTGATGCGAGATGCTGCTGCTGCTCTGGTGTGAGGTCTAGTGGCAGTGTGAATGTTTGACCTCTAATTTCAACAAACACAATGAAAAGACCAAAAACAACAATGTGTTGGTCTGTCTCTCATCACTTTCTGACTTTTCTACCGAAGACAGAAATCTTTAAAATCATCTCACAAATATCCAGTTTCATTTTTAAATCAGCTGCTGTCGGGGAACTATATTCAGAGGCGGATTAATCTAGTGAGTATTTGTGGCAGCAGGACAGTGTATGTGGGATTGAGTCTAAATAAACTAGAGTGTATGTGTTCATGGTGATGAAGGAACATGTCACCCAGTGCGACAGTGTGGCTCATTGATGTTTTTAATAGTTTGTAGACAACAATGGAGCTCTACGGCACAGAGGAAGAAGATAAATCAGCCTTTGATACACACAATACTTGGATTAATTGACTGGTTTTGGTTGACAATAACAAAAATAAAATATATCACCAGACTTAACCTGTAACGAACAGCAAACACGTCCATCAGTCAAGTCAAAAATGTCGACAATCCATCAGCTTTTGTCAAAAATCTCGACTCTGCAGTTTTATTTGCTGTTGCTCGTGCTCCGGTGTTATTTGAAGCTGTTGTTTCATCTGAAATAAATGGCATTATCACACCTGAGCAGTGACTCTATCACTACACCGTTCGCTCACAGATTGTGTTTTTGGGTGCACGGCTTGAGGCCACAGTTGCAGCTGCGCATCTTTTCATACAAATAAATTATGGCTGCAAACAAATATTGACAACTGTTCTACTGCAACGTTCAAGATCCGGATTCCAAAAGACTCTGTTACAGGTTCATTTCTCTGCAGCGGAGCCATTTCTTCAAAACTCAAACGTACAAAAACATTGCTGCAAATTTATGAATGAACAAAAGGCAATGCTGGCGCAGGTCTGCTGCAGAGCCGAGGTGTTGGAGCGAAGGAAAAACAGACGGGAGGAGAGAAAAGAACAAGAGTCAGATATTCACGTTTTCATGAGCCAGAACCAGACAGACAACGACAGAAGACTGTTTCACAATCTGACATCTGGGTCGAATCTGCTCGTCTGTACTGCTCAGTGTGTGTGTGTGTGTGTGTTACATCCTTCTCTCTGATCAACCGCAGCATAACAACATTCCCGCTTCTCTCTCTCTCTCTCTCACACACACACACACACACACACACGGTCCATGGGGAGACGCCATCTTCCACTCGCAGCGCTGCAGAGCAGGGAGGGAGTTGCCTAGCAACGGTTCTCCTGGAGAAGGCCCGAGACGGCCATCTTGGATTTGGAGCGTCAGAAGTGAGAAGTGGGCTAATGATACCTGCCAGGGTGTGTGCACATGTGTGTGTGTGTGTGTGTGACACCAGTCTGTATTGGCAGTCTAATTACTTTGCTCCTTCTCCTCGCTCCTTCTCCTCCCTGCTCCCTGACATCCGGCTGTTTTAATGGCACACAGCTGAGAGAGAATCGATAGCGGCCGACTGCAGATTGGAGTTTTTCCGCCCGCTGAGATTTTGTAGCCAAGAGGTTTGAGCTTTCAGCGTCCCAAAAAAAAAACAGAACTCTCTGAAACCTCATTTTGGTTTGATTTTTCTGATTTTCTCCTCAATTTCCAACCGTGATTGCTTCAAACTAAAACTGCCTGTTACAATTTCCTAAAGCACAAGTTGATGTCTTCATACGGCTTGTCATCTTATTGCTCCAAGAAAACCAACAATTGTTGTAAACATATATAAACATTTTATAGAAGCTGAAACCTGAAACGAGTGCTGCCATCTTGCGCTGGTGATGTCATTTGGAGATGCAGTAGTGATCGGGGGGTGGAGCCGCGGTATCGAGTTCCCGCCCATACACCTGCCCACCCGATCACGAGCAGGGCTCAGCTGTCAATCATGAGGTTTCAGCCCCTTTTTATAGCATCAAATAACTAATTAAAACCAAACTGA
>JBBPCS010000002.1:10215757-10232581 GCA_037974645.1 Hollardia meadi
CGCATCTGTGGAGAGGGGGGGGGGGGAGAGAGAGAGAGAGAGAGAGAGAGAGAGAGAGAGGGAGAGGTGTTCAGTGTCATGGAAAACAGAGGAAAGATGAGAACTGACAAAAGCGACAGAGATTGGTTGGATTTGCTTGCAGTCTGTTTATTCATTCAGCTACTTCGTTGGTTTATATGTTTCTTCAAGATGTAAGAACACTCGGGGAAGTGGATGTATATATTGTGAGTGTGTGTGAGTGTGTGTCTCACAGCTCTCCAGCTCCAGTGAGCAGTTCTGTGTGTCCAGAGGGAAGCTGCTGAAGTCCATCGAGCAGAGAGCCGTCACGGTGACCCTGAAACACACAAACACATCACACAGCTTTCACTCATTCATCGCATTCATGCTGTTCGGCACACTTGGTCCTGTGGTGACCAAACACAACAATGCATCAGTCTTCTTCAACAGAAGCATCCACAACGTAACCTCTCGTGTCTCCACCCGTCGCCGTCCTGTACCTGACGCTGTAGAGGATGTTTCCGTCGGGGTAAACCCGCAGCATGATGTTCTCCATCGTGGTGTCGTGGATGAAGGAGCGCTTGGAGTGGACGAAGAAGACATCGGGGACCCAAATCTTCTTCACGAGCCTCGAGTCGAACGTCCTGCTCTGATTGTTTCGGGACGGAAACGCCAGCCGCTCGTCTTTCCAGTAGTGACGCAGGTACAAAGTCATGGTGAAGTCCTGAAACAGATGATGTTGATGTTCGTCGCGTAACAATTCATGAACCTTTACACAACAGGAGTTTATTTGTCTTAATGATTACTGTTTGGATTGTTTGTTGTCACTGATTCAGTCAGGTAAGAACAGAGTGTCACCAGTCGCTGCAGTTGGTGCTAAGGCTTAAATAAGAGGGCTGTTGGGCCTTGTTAGTGTATGAATTCTTAAGTTATGGCTAAAAATGTGTTTTATGAGGTCACAGTGACCTTTGACCCCCCCAACACAAGTGGACGTTTGTGTCAAATTTGAATAAATTTCCTCAAGACTTTTCTGTGATGTTGCGTTCATGAGAATGGGATGGACAGATAACCTGAAAACATAATGTCTCAGACGGAGTTTTACCAAAAACAAATTTTAACAGATTTCATTTGAGGTTTTCAAGCTTTTATCCTGGAAAAAAATGTTAATATTTGTGAGCAGAGTAGAACAAAATGGGAAGCAATGATCATCATTTGATGCCTTTTCTTCTTGCAAGTCTGTCTATGAGTTTAATTTTAGTAGTATTGGAGACGAAAAGGCTCAGAAGTCTGTCGGTAATAGATGAGATGGGTTTTTTTCTGCAGCAGGCTGAGGTGGAGGATTCAACAATTCAGTCCAGGCTGCCACGAAAACTCCGCCAAACAATTTATCTCTCTTTGCTGCAGGAACTCCATAAAGCACTTCTAAGTAAGTGGCCCGTTGAGTTGAAAGCAGAGCCATCGAGGGGTCACAAACCAGATGAAGCAAGCCAACAGGAAGTGAGAAGTCAGAGCAGAGTTGCTCCTGTAGACAAATCTTGCCAAAAGATTCTGACTTTTTAAATGTTATCAGTAACAGAACGTCTGAAAACCTAAAGAACAATAAAAAAAAGAAAACTAGGATTTTAAATACATTTTACATACATTTGTTATTGAACAAAAAACCTTTAACATCAAAAGTTAAAGGTGCTTTTATGATAAAATAAAATAACCTCAGACTTTATATTATTAACCCGCGAGGCTCAACTGATCACTTTCAATATGTAATGATAAGTTGAAGGTTAAACGCTGGAGTTCCTCACCATGTTGACCTCTGAGATGCTGTCGATGCTCTCCACCTGCACATCGATGCCAACAGGGATGGCTGCACCTGAAACCACGTGAGAACATCTTTTTTTGTTTTTTAAATTGGTGAGAAAGCGTGAAAAGACACAAAACATACGTGTACAGAAAACTTAAAGGCACAGTGAACGGACAATAAAGTGCAATCTGGTGTTGTAATCAGTCCCGTGGGTAGGAATCATTGTGTTGGGGAAAAAAGAATAAAAGAAAAGCAATATTAAGGTCATATATGTGGTAATAATTCATATTTTAATATCGTATAAAAAGAATTATAATACTAATAGATTGATTCAGCAATGACGAGCGAGGCAATGCCAAGAAAATAGATGGGGCCAACCCCCACCCCACTGTTTATTTATTCATCTACTTTTTTTAGTTATTTTTTTCGGAATATCCAACTTTGAGTCGTGTCCAGACCCAGGGGAGCGCGTTGGCTCAATGCAAGACCATTAGGAGGTAGGCAATTCCCTTCAAGGTCAATCACCTGAGGTCTTGTGCAGAGCTACAGATTTTATTCTAGAACAACAGTCACTTTTCAATAAGAACTGGATATCAATTTATCATTTGTGATTTTATTCTACGTGATCAGAAACCCTGAAACCTTCAGTAAACCAAATCATCTACAAACCTCGCTGTGGTCAAACACTGGTAACATCTGTCCTCCACACTCCCCCCGCTGCATCCGCCTCATTAGCAGATTAAGCTTGTTTAACCACTAAATCTGAACATGCAAACTGAGCAAAATAGCTAAACGGCACAAATCCCCCCCCCCCACAAATATCAAGCTCCAATCACGGCTACTCGCTCCCTGTTGCTGCGCTGCCCCCACAAAGCAATCGTGAGCTGGAAAACTTTGGGAAAAGGGTTTTCGGGATGTTTAACCAACTGATGTTCTGTAGTCGCTCTACTCGAGTCATTTTTAGGATTTAGCCTTTGCTGCCGACTGACGAGCTCATTCCTGACTCGACCACAAGCATCAGCAATGATTCCGCTGTTGCCTCAAACTCATAAACATCTACAGTATATTTGTACCACTTCAGGTAGAGTCAAAAGTTTAAGGATACACTGGAGGCATCATGACTGTCAGTTTACAGTGCTGCTAAATCACTTCTGACACTGGGAACTCTCACCTTACTCAGTATGCTCGTTCTAGATCTTTAGATAAGACGTCTAGATGTGCACATTCAAACTCGGCTAAAACTGAGAATGCGTTTACACATCTAGCTTACATTATCATTGAGGTTTAAACTGCATTTAAGTTACTCCGTTACATTGAAATATAGTCATTTTAATGCTGTGGACAGAACAGTTGTATGTCATCTAGACATCTAAAAACTGTCTCTTTTAACCCTGTTTTACCCAAGCAAGCAAGTATTTATAAAGCACCTCTCGAATTTACACAGAAAAACAAGCAGAATTAAGTGTAAAACCCACAAAGCTAAAGTTATAAAACCAACAGAAAGCCCAAAAAAATGGAAAATGGAAACCATGAATATCTGAAGCAAATTTCATGGCAATCCATGTAATCTGGACCAGATTACATGGTGGGTAAAGCAACTGTAAAGCCGCTAGCATCGCTAAAACGCAGAGCTGAGTGAGTGATTTTACATGGAGCTGGAAAAGAAGATCAGAGGTCACTGACCAAAGTCAAGAAAATGAAAATGCATTTTGAGCTGAAAATCACCAAAACCTGCTGGTCTGCTGGTTAGGATGCATAAACACACACACAGTCTCACACACAGTCTCACACACACTGCTCTGGGTTCGTCTGTTTACCAGCTTACATTCCTGTTTTCACTCTCAAGGACAACAAGACAAAAACACAGATGCACTCGAAAGTGTCCGTGTGCTTTTTTTATTTTCTGTGGATGTAAAGTGTGTTAATTCCACTTGAGTGTTAGCAGGCCGGCAGCTCAGTAAACACTTTATTTAATGAAGTTAATCTGACAGCCAGGAGCATAAAGCTCCTGCCGCAGTCTGGCTTTGTCTCACCATGACTCGTAAAAACCACCAGCAGCTCAGACTCAACATTTAGAGTAACCCAGACAACGACTGCTGTTAGTGGGAAAAATCTGACACCAAAGGTCACTCTGTCTTCTCTTCACTGCTTTCCTTTTCCATGTCATGCCCAGTTAGAGTATGTTTAAGGCTTTTTATAGAGAGAACGTGCGAAAGGAGGTCAGGTTCAACACCTTTAACTCCTGATTTAACCCTGAAGGTAGCAGTAATGTGTGACTCAGCCCACAGCAGAGGACGGACTTCCTGCGACAGTCCAGTCAATGATGCTGCACTTCTAAACCACCATCACTGAGTCCATCCTCGGCTCTTCTGCTGCCACTGTCAAGGCTGCAGTGCATCATTCACACAATCTGCCATCTCCTCCAGGACCCTGAGACAAGCTGACCCTCATCAACAAGGCCTGGGACCCCCACTGGCATTGACTGTCATCCCACCCCAGAGACACTAAACGTTACATTACTGTAAAGTCTGTATTCAGTCAGTTCACCAAATAATGAAAATTCAACCCTCATCTACTCGCCTCCATGCCGATGGAAAGTCGGGTGAAGTTTCTTAGTCCACAAAACATTTCTGGAGCTTCACAGCAAAACATAAATGTAAAAAACTAAAAATAAACAAATAAAATTGCTCCTTACCTTTGAATGATTTGGAAATGTACACATTTACTCCCTTGTTGAAGCCAGGAGGGGTGCGCGCTGACGCTTTTAGCTAGAGACTTGGCAGACGAGCTGCATGGAACCACTTCCTGTTTTTATTTTAGGTTTTCAAGTCCGCAGCTTCTGCAGTTGTTGAGGAGAATCCTGCAACGCTGTTTTACTGCGAAGCTCCAGAAATGTTTTGCAGACGAAGAAACGTCACTCGACTTTCTATCAGAATGGGGGTGGGTAGATAATGAAGTCATTTGTTGTTTCTTTAAAATGTCTCAAAAAGACGTTTGGATGGGTCAAACACTGCGAGAGACCAGGGTTCGAGTGACCCAATGTTAATGTTGCTTTGTTTTAAACTTACGTGTACGTATGTAATGCATCCGAACATTAGTTACATAAGTTAACATGCTTCTTTGAACCCAAAGCATGATCTGTTCCTGGACACTGTGACTGTTTCACAACGTTAGTAACAGTCCAAAAGTCAGAATGTGTGAACGTTTTGTCAGCAAGCTTTATTTTAAAAGTCTAACTAGATGCTGCATTTTTATTATTTCTGACACTTTTCACATCTACACAACGCACTGAACATTTAACCACGACTAGCTCAGAATCAGAAATGATCGCATGCTATGGAGCACAGTTGTCGGACCTCGGCCGTGTGTCAGAACAACGTGAATGAAAAGTGGGCAGTAATTCAGAGGATCCAGGACACATAAATGCATTTAAATCTGCCACTTTCCGGTCCGAGTGGGCACTAATCTCCTGTTTCAACACTGTGGCAGTGAACACAACATTGGCTGCTGCAGGGGGGCGGGGGTGAACCCCACTCATTACGGCTGTGAGTTCAGTTCTTTTTTTGAATTAGTTGATGAGGTTACTTTACTTAAGTTACTTTACTTTATTTTTATTTGCAGAAGCCACAGATTTACACAGTGAACCTCAAATGTTAAAGAGAATAAGTCACCAGGTAACTGGAGGAAACAGTCGGTCACGGTCGTTCCTGCTCTGCCTGTTTCACTAACAGAGAAAGTAGGTAAACAGCCTCGGGTGGTCACGTTTTTCTGCTGTATGAGGCTCCGTGAATCCTGGGGTTAGTTGTGTGACTGACAGCCTGAATTTGCATTTGCAAAGCACCAGTGAAATGGAGTCAAGAACTCAGCAAACTCTGGATGATCCGGCTAATAAAAACAAGGATAGTTTTCTGCATATGGCCCCAAAAGGCAGCAAAAGTTCACCGGCTGCATTCCTGCATGTTGCACAGATTGTCCTGCTGGTCACTCAGTCCAGCTCTGGACCTTTATTTGGGTAAATCTACAACATCTCAGTTAGTGAGCTGCTGCAGATTTACCCTCATAACACATCATATTGTGCTTTGTGCAGCTTTCAGGTCATGTTTTTTTTGTTTTTTTTTTGGGTCCCAAAATGTTTGTGTGCTCAGCGTTTCAGAATCTTTTAATCCCCGAACACAACGCTGCAGATGGATCAATTCATGCAGTCATAAGCAGCAGAATGCAGCTTTAAGGCCTCGGGATGTTTCTTCCTCCATCTGTTTGGATTCGACTCCAATCGAAGGTTGGGCAGAGGTGAAAGGTGGAGAGGGATTACGAGGTGATTCTGCAGCCAGCTTCTGGAGAGCATGAACGTCAGACTCCTACACAATCCATCCTGACTCAGCCACGCATTAACACTGGCAGCTTGGAGTGACACACTGTAATGTAATGAAAGCCTCTATTGACTAAACCTTTAAAGGACCACACCAGTGGTTTCCCATGTGGAAGCACTTGCTTGTGCTTTACACCCCAGATAAACACTCACAATATGTTTTCTCTGCACTCACAAGCAGCCATGTGTGTCGCAGCTCATTTAATGTTACAGTAGCCTCTGATGCGCCTCGTCATGGAGGCGTAATGGGGGGGTTAAAGTTGCTCCACCTCGGAGACGGTAGCGGACGTAGAAACAGCGCCGAGTCGACGTCTGTTTTAACTGAGTGAGCCGGCGAGACGTTTTGTCCACATGGTTTGTGTTCGACCCTCAAACGGGAGATTTAAAACAACATTTGCAAACGTCCTTGATAGGCTGACCTTAATATAGAACACTTCACACGTGTAAGACACACACACGCACGCACGCACGCACGCACGCACGCACGCACGCGCGCGCACACACACACACACACACACACACACACACACACACACACACACACAGCAGCTATAGGCTTATCAGAGGATATCAGATAAGTTTTCTCTCTGTGTAAAATTATAGTCCGTGGAAATGCCACAGGGCCGTGTGGTAGACAGTGGTGTGTTTGTTATGTCCACCCTGAATGACAGGCAGGCCCACGGAAACATGCAGAAGGCCAACCAACCATATCGACTGAGGACGCAGAGGGAGATCCAATGACAACATGTGTGTGTCTGTGCGACGGACACAAACAGTTACTCAGGTAGCAGTCGGTAAGAGTTACTTTACAAATTAAGTTTTCTACATAGAAAACATGCAAAGAGACAAAGAGTTAAGTTTGGGGATTTTTGTGTTCCGAGATCAGTGGAAGAAGGAAGAGACAGAAAAATGACAGCATTGTCCTTTGTTCAAAAACTTAAAAAGAACTATGTTTACATTCTTGTGACATACATCCTTTTGTGCTCGTATAAATAATGACAGTAAAAGCCTCTCAGGTCAGGATTAATGATCGGGAGCTCAAACTCGAGACCGCATTGAATCCTGTTTATATGAACAGTCGAGTCCGTGTTGTGACACTTGACCGCAGCAGGGGCGCCAACATGGTTCATGCAGCATGCACATAGACACGAGTGCACATTCCTGGCTGATTACTAACGTGAACAGAGCATCTCTACGTCACCACCGTGATGAATTTCCAGAGTTGTGAAATCCTCTCTTTGACCATTTCCAACTACTGTGCAGAGTTCTGGCATCTGTTAAACATTTAAACTCATTGATCTTTTGTTCAAACCAGCCTAATTGTATTTCACCATCGACACCTAAAGCAATGAAGCCCACTACATTGTAGCCAGTGGTTTAAGATATCTTTGACTTTAGTTAAAGTAGCAACTCTGCAATGAGCCTTCAAGTTCACACTATTTTCATTATTGATGAATGTGCAGATTATTTTCACAATTAAATGTTTAGTTTCTGAAATATCTAAAAATTGCTCTTGCTCTGCAAAAACATTGTAATAGAAGCATAAGTATAAAAGTCCTGCATTCAAAACCTAAGTTAAGTGAAAGTATGTAGATACAATCAGCAAAATGTACTTGAATTATCACAAGTAAAAGTAGTTATTGTGCAGTAAATGATTAAAAGGATTGATATCACTGCTGCATTAATGTGTAATGTCACATTTTACTGTTGTAGATGTTTAAGGTTGAGCTCATTTTAACTTTATACACTGTTGGCTGGTTGAATCTACGGCGATGCATCATATTCTATAAGATCATCATGTTTATAGCGTGGCTGATAATCCAAGCTAATCCGAGAGGGGTTTTTTATTTTAAGAAGACGGAGACCTTTCTCAACCAATAACGTCATGTTTATCACAAACAAAATCAACAAATCTGGAGATACAACATTTTTACTCGACAGGAAAGCTGTGAGACAAATGTGGTGGAGTAAAAAGTATGAAACTACCTCTGAGATGTGCTGCAGCAGAACTATGAAGTTGGATAAAACTGAAATACTCAATTACATTCCACCACTAAATTTAACTAAATAATAATATAATATAATCATACAGGTGGAAAATTACAGTTTTGGTTTTGGAAGGCAGCGACAATCCTGTCCTGATACGAATGCTGTTACAGAGGGGAAATTCCTCCAAAATAGCTTCACATACTGATCATTTGCAACAGCAATATTTCATGAACATGATGGTGAAATGTGAAATCTGCAAATTTAGTCAGTATTTGAACTAAGTTTGTCACAATACCAGAATTTAAAACTTGAAGACAATACAAGTATTAAAAAAAAGAAAAAAAAGATACCTTTCAATAAACATGGCACAAAGAAAAAAAGTCCAAAACTATAAATACTGTATATATATATATATATATATATATATATATATATATATTTTAATTTAACGCTCTTACAGAAAGAGTCACTGAACACATACCAACACATTTGTAATTAATGCGGATATTGAATTGTTTTATGGTGATTTATGGTGTTTATGACATCTGGACCACCACCCAACAACTTTACTCCAAAATACATCAGGCAAAACCATTTAGTCATCAATTTTAGAAGAAAGACACTTTTACTTAATTACTTCCCACCTTCTGTAGGTCACAATAAATACTTCTGGATGTAAAAACATGGAGGTACTCATAGATCTACAAGTTCATGATTGGATATTATTGTGGAAACATTCCGCATCATGTGTCTGCATGTCAACATGCATCTATTGTTTGATAGTCGTCCGTTTGTTTCCCACCCCTCCATCTGCTCTAGACGTGGAATATAATCCAGATTAATGCACACGAATCCCCCCCGACTCACACATACAAGCACACAGTTGTGTTTCCGTGATTTTTGGGGGACAGTACATAAACTGGGGAATTATCCTAACCTTAAACCTAGTCTTCACCCTAAAATGTAATGATTTATGTTATGGGGACGTGTCTTGCACATTACTCGCAATGTGGGGATATAACATAACACATTATTGACATAATGCATTCCCAAGCCCCTTCAACTAACCTTAACCATCACAACTAAATGCTCTAATCTCTGCCGTCAACCTGAATCAAATCCTAACCTTAAAATATTCATTTGAAGTAGTGAGGATCTGCCAAAATGTCCTCACAAAGCAGGAATGACCTCACTACAAACTGATATTGGTACTCACAAAGGTAGCAGTACAAACCCACACACACACACACACATACACACAAAGGTACACCTCATTTCATTTCTGATCCCCGATGATTTAATCCACTCAGTCACACATCGTCCAACAGAGAAAATCAGTCCACGTCTCACGCTGACGTGGGGACGCAGCGGTTTGATGGTGCAATGATGGGCACTGGGTCACCCAGACAACGGATGTGTCAATCCCAAATCACCAACACTGACCCAGATTACACCATTCTGTGTGTGTGTGAGCATTAATGCATTTGAAATTCAGTAGGACTCAGTGTGCTCACTCAAATGTGATTGTGTCCCTTTGTTTGCTTTTGAAATAATGTGTGTGTAGCGTGTAGCGCGTGTGTGCGTGTGTGTGTATGACCTCCGAAGCCTGGTCTCATAGCGAAGTCGTGCTCCTCAATCCTCAGCAGCTGTTCACTTTTTATCAGCAGTGTTTTGGTGCTGTCCTGCCTCTTCAGTTTGTAGTCAATACGTCTGCAGAAACAACACACACACACACACACACAGTTCAGTGATTAGTTGGTTTATCGAGGTTGTAGTTGTAGGTTTTAATTACAGAACAATGTGTTTGTTCCACGAGTCCTTCCATCATCCATCCATTAGTATAAATGTCCTCGAGTCTTTTCATTTCATGCCACTTTCTACACCACCACAATTCAGAGGGAAATATTCTACTTTTTACTTCAATGCAATTATTTGAAAGCTTGACAGTTACTTTGCAAATTAAGAGTTCTGCACAAAAAAACAAACATATGAAGGGTTTAAAAAAACATAATAAATACTGTAGTAGTACTGGATACTTCCTCCACCACTGTTACACACAAAAGTTCCCAAATATTGATTTAAAAAATTAAATCAAAAGTCTAAAACTTGTTGCTTTGGGTTCCTGGGAAACATTCTGAAACAACATTCTGATCCATGATGCAGCAGTAAAAGTCTGCCCTCCTCGTCTTTCCAGGTGTTTTGGGTTTGACCCAGATGAGATGTATGGAGGTCAGCAATAATCACCTTAATTAAAACTATTTCACTTGTTTATAAGGATCTTAATGGTTTTATAAATTTCTCGGGCCGTATTTACAAACATGCTGAGAATGCTGTCAGCTCCTTATTTAGCCTAAAAGTTCTAGCAAGCAGTCCAACATACTGTGGCTGACCCCGTTTGTTGGTAGGACACATTTTAAAATGCTGCGACTGGTTTCAAAATAAAATGTCCTTTTAGTGATAATGGGCACAGTATGGACGGTGAAATCAACAGCATCTATTTGATAACGAGTGTAAAACCAACAGAGACAACATACGTCTCATTCCCTCTGGTTGTGAGCACCAGTGAGGAGTGTGAAAGTGATGTCAGTGTTTGTACGATCGCTCTGTTGATGGAAGGTTGCGTCAGATTCGAGTCATCGCTGCTGCACAGCTGCCACATGTATTTGTGTTGTGATCGCTTGGCTCTAATGAGCGCTTACACTCTGTCATTCAGTGTTTGGAGAACTTCTCCCTCTTTCCCTCTTTTTCACCTTAAGAGCTCTCTTAAGGGCTAAGATGCTAAGATGATTAGGCCCAATCCCACTGGAAGTGTCTGACGCATGCGTTTTGCAGTACGCCTATTATTTAAAAAAAAGCATTATACAAAAACACAAAAAGCATTATAAGGCACTTCAAAGCGCCCTGAAAGCCCTACTCCGACTGTGGAGCGTAAAATGAGGAGCCAGCGACCAAAGCTGTTCATTCTGCCGCCGCAGTACCTGTCTGGAGAGCTAAAAGGAATAAAAAGCAAAGGTTAGGACACCTTAGGTGCTGCATGTTGTGAGGACACATTGCTGTGAAATCAGTAACGGATTATTATTATTTTCATTATTACAGGATTAAATGACCGCTGAATGTCGGTGATGTAATCACAGGTGTTTGTATGTCAGGGGAGATCAAGACCTCTGTCTCTGGACACCGACGTACCAGACGTAGAGCCACGGCATGTGACTGAAATGACTTGGAATGAAAGGACCTTGCGATAAGAATGTTTTTTTATCCAAGGTCAAGAATGGACCTTCAAGCTCAGCCCTCTGATGGACGTAAATGTGACGCTACATCACGAGTGTTTGCAGCGGCACAACAAGTCATGCAAACTTCATATTTACTTGTCTACAGTGTTGAGTGTTGTTGAGTGGTGCAGTTAAATAAACTATAAACTACTATATATGTCAGACAGTCAACCAGGGAAACCCTGGTGAAACAACATGTGGAAGGTGTAACTACAGGCAGAGTACAGCGTGTGTGTATGTGTGTGTGTGTGTGTGTGTGTGGGAGTGGGTAAACACACACACGTGCAGTGCACAGGTGAGCATGCAGGAAAAAGAACAGATAAAAGCTGTTTGAGATTTTCTCTGACGGATTAAAAGCCTCTTTGAAAGTCACACACCTTGACACAAACAAACCAGGACACACACACACACACACACACACACACACACACACACACACATCGTTTGGTCTCCTATTATTGTGAGGTCATTTTCATATTTGAGCCAAATCCAATCTCCCTAATCCCTTAAATTAACCTTGAAACAAACAGTGCAATCCACTAAAACTAATTTAACAATAGTCCCAACCCTGAACATAATTCAAATAACTTCACGTCAGCTGAATGTTTGGTTAAAGTAAGTCAAGTCTCCATTATACCAACACAAGTTACAAGTAAAAGTCCTGAACTGAACATGTCACTTAAGTAAAAGTATGTAAGTATAATCAGGAAAATACCTGTAAGTATTAAAAGTACTAAACGCAGTCAAATTTCCCCTTTGACTGTTCGATTATATATATGATATGATTGTGATGAATCTGCTGATTATTTTCTCCATCAATCGATCGTTTAGTTTGTAAACATTCCGAAAATGCCGTCACAAAGATCCAAAGTGACACCTTCACAATGATTATGTCCATGAAATGTGTCATGGTTTGGGGTTTTAGTTTAGTTAGTTCCTGTTTGCTTTACGCTTCCTGTCTTTGTCTCATCAGATTCACCCTCACCTGTCCGTGATCACCCTCCTCTGTGTTTAGTTTGTGTGCTTTCCCTCTTTCGGTTTGTGGCGTCTGTCTTTCATCAGTTTTCCTCCCCGTGTTCTCAGCACCTCTTCATTTCTCTTCATGGTATTTGGATTTGCCTCAGCCTGCTTCCTTCTGTTTTTGTTGTTTGGGTTCAGCTTCGTTATTACAGATCGCTTTTCCTTTTTTCGACCTGCCTGCTTGGAGTTTTGCATTTAGGTCCGTTTTGCAAAATCATAACAAGGTGTTTTTACGATTAGTCTCTCTTGACTGATCGAATAATTACCTCCGCCAAGGAGGTTAAGTTTTCAGTGGCGTTTGTTTGTCTGTCAGCAGGATTACACAAAAACCATGAACCGATTTTCCTGAAACTTGGTGGAAGGATGGGGCATGGACCAAGGAAGAAACCATTCAATTTTGACGCGGATCCATTAATTATTTATCTCTTTCCTTAACATTTGCGAGATTATTTCATATTTATTTCATTAATTTTCCAGGCAATAATTCATGGATCTTGATTTTAAGAAATCAGGCATATTTAGAGGGCTGGTATCTATGAGTGTGTACAGTTTAGTGCGGATCCAAATAAAAATCCGGATCTAGTGGATTTAAACGTGTTTTCATAGAGGGGAGGGGGGGGGGGGGTGGTGGTCTTTTCTTGCTGCTGTACGGTAACAAATGGAAACCTGCAGCTAGCACCAATGTGTTGCTAAGCTAATAGGGATTCAGTCAGGTGCCATTTTCTAGTTGACTCATGTCTCAGCTGTACTTATACTGCTGGAATTGATAACATTTCATGAGGCCTTTGTTTGTAAAATATGTAATTTGTAAACAGTGAAATAGTTCTGAGATGTAGTGAAGTAGAAAGCAGTATGAAATGTAAACACTGAAGCTCTTATTACAGAACATTGACTCATTTCTATATTACTTTGCTCTAATCTCCGTGTTGTTCCTGCACTGCATTGCCCACAGATCACCTGTCAGTCAAACAATGAGGGCGGGGCTGTGACATTACTCACTGGATGAAGGTTATTTTGTTTTCTCACTCTTGCTACACACACATCAGCTAACAGTAACAAAGAGCCAAATGTGGCTTCAACAAACGCTGGAATGAAGCCAGAGTTCAGCCGGTTTTCACTGCAGAGGCTGAATGCCAGTATCTGCAGTATGTGTTGAGCAATATGTAATAAAACACGGGACAGGGATGTTAATATTACTACAACCCCATAGTCAAAACGTCCGCGTGTCTTTTTTGTTTTCTGCAATAGTCACAGGTTTCAAATGAAACACTCCTCGTGCAAAGACATTTTCTATTTTTCCCTTTGTAACTACTCTTATCCTAAAGCCAATCAAAACCACTCATTTAAAGGCTTCAGTGATGTTTTACGGGTGGTTTAAATCAGTTCAATTTGTGAATAATTCTGTTGAAAATAAACATTTTTCAGAGGAGGATGATTATGCTCACTATTATTGGGTTTACACCTTTAGTGGAAGGTTGTGATAGAAATCTATTCAGCACAGAAGTGAAGCTGCATTCACTCTTCTCAACAGATGCTCCAGGAAAATTGTTCTTTCTTTGAGACAAATAAAACCCGTTTGAGGAGCGCAGGCTTTGCCGAAAGCTGGAATATTTCAAATTTGCAGTGGTCAGTAATCGGCTGTGATTAATAAAAACTGCACAGTCGATTAAAATAATAAAATTACATTTTAGGGAAGAATATTGTTGTGGTCTGTCTTTTTAAAATAAAAATATCCAACTAGAAGTGGTTTATGTGAAACAGGGAAGTGAAAGCGATCAAACCATGGGAACTTCTGCGTGACATGTTCGTCAGAAGTGATTTTGATCTCTCCATTTGACACTTTCATGAGGTGCAATGATAAATTGTTTGCGTACTCTTAACTTTTCATCTTAACGATAGCCTTCCCTGCTAAAAGATTTTAGAAAAGCGTCCGTCCTGCAGCGGTTTTAAATTTTGAAAACTAGAGCCAATCAAAATTTGGGACATTGTCTCAATATGTGGGACAAGGGATAGAAATGCTGTGCAGTCCCACATAAAGTGGGACATCTGGTCACCCTACTTAGCTGTGTTTAGTGCTGATTGGGAAAGGTTAGCATGCTAACACACTAAACGCTGGGGAGTGCTGGGACGAAGCCCTCGTGTGGTGACAACACAGAACAAGCTTGTAGCACCAGCAACATTCAGAGTTCGGCTGATCTGCTCCCACAAATGGGCTTATTTTTGTCTCCGTTATGATCGTTTCTGTCTGATAAAGCTCAGGTTAGACAGACACAGCCAGAACAAGCTTCTCCTCCATTTTTCTTGGTTGGCATGATTGGTTGCCTGAAAAAAGCAACAGTGACGACACCGGTGCCCATCTAAAATTATGAACAAAAAATGGATTTAAATGGATAAAAGGACATAAACTTGAAATGCATCCAGGCTGGCTTTATGTATTAACGGTGCTGTTAATGGATTTTCGCGTATGGTCATGGTTTCATGCACACTCCACACATAATAATCCCAAAGATTATCAATCATGGCTGTTAGCTAAAGTTAGACATCACCGTTTCCGACAGAGGTGACACCACGTCGGCCAAACAACAAGCATCATCTATAAAACTTAAAATGTCCATTAAGATGTAGCCTATACATTTGAAGTATCAAGTTAAAGCTAAGGCCGTGCAGTGGTTCTACTGAGCAGTGGTTAGCATATGGAAACGCTATCCCGATCTCATAATTACGAGATAAGGTGTATGATGTTTACAGCTTGTTGTGCTGCCCCCAAGTGGCCAGAAAATGAAGGTTTAAGAAGCAGAAACAGGACGTCTGGTTTTACAAACATGCTACTAATCGTCTGCACTCCTGACGTGTGATAGTGTGATTTGTCACACTAAGCTGTGTCAGTGTGCGTCTGTGTGCGTCTCACCCTCCGAACTTGAACTTGCTGTTCTCTCCGAGGAAGACCTCCTTGTGCTTCCTGCGTCCGGAGCTGCGACCGCCGGTCACAATGGCAACGAGGCTGGCCACGGCCAGGGCCAGGCAAGTCAGCACTTCCAGCTTCATGTTTCACAGGTTGCCCCGCCACAACTGACACAACACCGGCATCCCCGCTGCTGCGACCCACCAGCTCCACCTCGGCCCCGAAGACTAACGCTGGTGGTTTTGGTCAAACATCCCACAGTGGCTGGAAGTTTCCTCGACCAGAGAGCTCCAGAACAAGACTTCCAAATAAAGCAAATGCATGAGTGACCTCTTGACGTCTGTCTCTTAAATGCATGTGATTCTGCATATATATCTGCAACAGATGTTTGTGCAGCTCCTCAGCCTCCAGCTGAACATCCCGGCTGATCGCCAGGAATCTCCTGGTGTCTTCGCTGCCCTCCGTCCAGCTTCATTCACTCCTCCTCTCTCTCCAGCAGTCTGTCTCTGTCAGCTTCATCTGCGGTTCTGTGCATCTTTCTATCTCTGATTAAAATCGATATGAATCTATTCCTCGCGGCGATAGAGGAATGACACTAATTCCACCCTAATCCTCTTATCTATAGCCACAGCAATCTCACTAACCTACAAACAGTCACACACAAAGTCCCATCAGTAATCAGGATTTTCTCAGTGGGACAATGAAAAAACAGGCACCTGGTGTGATTGTGAGGCTAGCGCACACCTCCACCTTGTCTGTGTGAATGTGTCTATGTGTGTGTGTGTGTGTGTGTGTGTGTGGAGTGAGAGGCTTTTGTGAGAGAAAATGAATCACAGGTTTGGAAGCAGCTTAAAAAAGAAGAGGTCGTCGATATCTGGCGAGATATAATCCAAGCTGGAGTGGAGCGAGCTGAGTCTAATCCAGCCTCACCTAGCGCCTTCCTCAGTTTACACCTCTGGAAGACGTAATCCCAAACACACGCACACAAATATGTGCATGTGCAGCCATGTAATTACAAACACGCACAAATGCAATTTAAGATGTTGCATCAATGATCCCTGTCAGTTTTGACAATAGAGGAGTTTGAGGAAGTTCCTCTTTTGTAGTTGTTGTTGTAATGAAGTGATCTCAACATGACAAATAACTCCTCCACAAACTCAAGCTTGTTATGTGAAGATAAAAAAAACAAACCAAAAGACAAGAAAACAAAAGGGAATAGAGGGAATATTTACAGCCTTCCGTAGCATGCTGTGGTCGTTTCCTGCTAATATCATTATCATTTTCACACAAGCAAAACTTAACAGCACACTGACAAGTTTTCTCTTTTACCTAAATAAAGATGGCCGACGTGTCTCCACTTCCTCCGACTGTACAAAAATGAAGCTAAAATATCCCGGATACGAGCGCTGCCATCTTGCACCGGTGACATCATTTGGAGCCAGAGTCTAGGACGACATGAGAGCTCCTCAAAAGTGAA
>JBBPCS010000002.1:10232681-10242807 GCA_037974645.1 Hollardia meadi
GAGTCGGGCGGGTGTATGGGCGGGAACTCAGTACCGTGGCTCCACCCCCCGATCACTACTGCACAGACTCTGGCTCCGAATGACGTCACCAGAACAAGATGGCAGCACTCGTATCCGGGATATTTTGACTTAATTTTTGTACAGTGGGAGGAAGTGGAGACGTGGCGGCCATCTTTATCTAAGTCACTGGGACTGACACATGCTGCAATCTGTAGATTTAAAAAAAAAAAAACCTAAACAAATACAAATGACATAAGAGCACAATTACTTCTCAATACACATTTGGGCTGCCAACACATTGTGTTTAATACATATTTCAAGGTTTATTTCTGTCTCCACAAATATAAAAATAAGAAGGAAACTGAATCTCACTTGTTTTCCAGCACAATATCCGGCAGCCACACCATGCTGGACGGCAGGCGAAGCATGCTGATACCATCAAACTCTGTCGTATTCCACGACAGCCGGTAGTCAGTCCACGTCTGTCACCACACACACATCCACAGTTATTGGAAGTGAAACACTCAGGAGGAAAGATTGCTCTCAGTGAAACAGTTTACTGTCATTTACTCACGTGATCTATCCATACATTCGTCAGCAGGGTCTCGTCTACTTCTTTCTACAAATAAAGGAGAACAAATAACTCAGAGGAGCACTTCTTCGTCCTCCTCCTCCTCTTGATGTCTGAAATTTTAGTTTTTTAAACTTATCAAACATCAAAATGATGTTTTAACCATTTTGATTATTTATTAATGATATCTGATTGTATTTTATTAACTGTATTTTACAGATATTGAATTATCTTGGTAGCCTGGATTCAATCAGTTTTATTTGAAATTAAGTACTGAAAAATCAACACTGAGGTGTTCTATGACTTTAAAAGTTCTATTTGTTTTATTTCTTTGGTTCCATTTTTTAAACATACATTTAGATCAATAATGAATAGTTAAATGAGTCATTTGTATCCCCTTCAAATTATAAACTGTATGTTTAGCTTCACTTCAAAAGGATAATTTTCCAGGCAAAACACACACACACACACACACACACACCAGAGAGATGAGGTTGGAGAGTGTGAGTGCCAGGTAAACGTCGACGGCTTCCTGCTGCCTCTTAACAGGCCGCAGCTCTTTGTTGTATCCTCGTTCTTTTAACAGGTAGTTGATCAGTCGCTCCTCCTCGTTCCTGCACCAGCACTCTGACACACACACACACACACACACATTGTAAAACATGTTATTACTGGATTTTTTTCAACTAAGAGTGTCACGAATCCCACCCAGACCCACAGCACACCTTTGCAGGTTTGAGACCTGTTAATGATGTGAGGGGTAATACACAATCCAAGATTTTAATGGATGGTGACTTATATTAAAATAAAATAAAAATAAAAATGTATCAGTCAAATTAATCTTTACCTTTGTTTATTGTGTGTTTTGTCTCTTTTATTCCCCTCAAAATACAAGTGTAGGGAGGTGGAGAGAGAGTCTGTAACATAACTTATGAAATATATATATAAATACAAATATATTATTTGTTATTATTTTAATATATTATTATTATATATAATTTAAGATCATTATACGTTTTTAAAATCCTCATTTGCAAAGTAACTACTGAGCAAAAAATATAGTTTTTCCCTCTTAAATGTAGCAGAAAAGTAAAAAGTAGTGTAAAATTATATATATATATATATATATATATATATATATATATATATGACCCATTTCTTTCACATTAACTGATTTCATGTAAAAAAGAAAACATCCAAAAATGTAAATAAAGCACTCACACACAGGAAAACAAACAGGGTTTCATGCCGGTCATATTTCAGTGTCTCATGCAGCTGCTCTGCGGTTCAGAAACTGTAACACCACCAGCCATCACACCGCACAGTAACAGTCAGACTTCTGAACACTTCCAGTTTACTACACG
This sequence comes from Hollardia meadi, assembly GCA_037974645.1. Classification (NCBI taxonomy): domain Eukaryota; kingdom Metazoa; phylum Chordata; class Actinopteri; order Tetraodontiformes; family Triacanthodidae; genus Hollardia; species Hollardia meadi. Next base: position 10,234,617 of record JBBPCS010000002.1, read on the forward strand.
GCCATGTTTGTTTGTTTTTATTTTCACATGTTGACTTTCTATGAAATCAAGGCCCCGTCATGGTCGTCCACTGAATGTTTACATATTGTGATGTCATTTTATTCTGTTTAATTAACCTTTCTTATTTTTGACAACTAATTCTTCATTTAGCATTGCACCTAACAATTATTCACATTATCAATTAATCTGATGATCGTTTCATGATGAATTGATTAATTGTTTGTTCTATAAAATGTCATAAAATAGTTCCCAACTATTATAACAGACTAAGAAAAACATTAAATGTTTACATTTGAGAAGCTGATCAAAATTGGTGCAGTTTCATTTTTTGTCAACCGACTAATTGATTACTTGACTATTTCTTCCAGATGCTGTTTAATGACTCCCACTTACTTAGCAGGCTACTGGCAATATGGTGCACAGTGACTAAGCAGCACGGCAGGCACACATTTAAAATTTCTGTAGGAATTTTCTAGTTGTTATTATTATTGTAATTGTTTTTCTATAATTTACAAAGATAGTTATTTTTATATCTAAAGGTGCTCAAGGATTCACATAAATAAAAAATATCTAATTTCAATGACCAGCTAGCACACAGCTAAATCACAGGCGATGGCGCCCTTTGACAGACTCTGGTAAAGACAAAGCTAAAGTAAATGAATAAAACTTTTCTTTAACACAATTACATTAACTGATAACATTACACGATCACTTATATTAATAATTTAAGTGACATTTCATCAGAATGTTAGCATAAAAGTGTGGAAACAGTGACGTTACTAGCTAACGTCTGCAGCTAGCTAACGTCTGCAGCTAGCTAACATTCCCGCGGATGCAGTGGCACAAAATGTAAAAATTTTAGGTCACGCTATGATTTCTGTCGTTTATTTGCGAAGGTGGTCTGTGGCAGTCCCAGAAGTCAGTGGTGGTGAGAGTCACGAACAAATTTACATTCGTGTCCATGTACACGAATCCTATAGATTATATTTCGTGACCATTTGACAAGCTGCCATCATACTGTTACAACATCAGAAAGGACCTTCACCAACGTATATCAGTCGATCTTCTCTCAAATAAACTTTGGATACTTGAGCAATTTTTAAATTAAATCTGTAGGTTAAATTTTAAAACAGTAACTCACCAGATGAGAGCAGAATGAGCAGGAACACGGTGCCCAGAGCTGCACGCTGAAGCTCCATGGCTGACTGCTGGTGACAAGTCCGGTGTCCTTTTACCCACCGACCTTCTGCCAACAGACTGAGTGACTGACAGCCGGCAGCTGCAGAAACACAGAGGGCAGAAAATAGAAAAGAGAGAAAGAGGAGGCCTGAACAGCTGCCATCACCTCCACTCTGTACGGGAAACAGATAGAGGAGGGGGTCAGATACAGAAATAACACCAGAACAAAGATCTGAACTTGTGACGTGAAAATCTGACTCTCACAAAGTTGTGTCATAGAGAAAACATGAAACCAGTCTGTTATAGTTTCTTTTTCTCTAACTTGTACTTTAGTTTATACTTCACCACTCGAGCTGCAACTAACGATTATTTTCATTACTGATTAATCTGCAGATTAGTTTCACAATTAATTGATTAGTCTAGAAAATATCAAAAAAGTGTAAAAGAAAAAAATGTCATATCAGTTTCCCGGAGCCCAAAGTGACGTGTTCAAATTACTTCTCTTGTCCAAAACCGAAAGGTTCTTCTTTTAAGTGACAAAGAAAAGCAGCAAATCCTGAAATTTAAGAAGCTGGAACACATTTTTGCTTGAAAAATGCCTGAAACGATTAATATTTTATCAAAATAGTTGGCAACAAATTTCTTTTCAATCAACTAATGGATTAATCAACTAATCGTTGCAGCTCTATTCACCAAATTTCAGAGGAAAGTATTTTACTTTTTACTCCACTACCTTTATTTGATAACTTTAGCTACTTTGCAGATTCAGACTAATAATAAAAAGTATAATCAACAACAGATAAATTATGTATCATTATTGATCCCTGATTTACAAGCTACCTGGCTGATAGAGAATGCAAAGAAATTAAAATTAGCTCCACCTTTACCAGCCGCACAATTAAGGCAATAACATATACAACAATAATAATAATGCCCGACAAGGTGTCCATTATCAGGAATTACACACACAAACATTTTACGTGGACTTACTACAGATCCATCATTTACTTAGCAAGCAACAAAAACACAGACACAGAGATTTCATTATGACCTTGACTTTAAAAAATACAAGTTAGGTATATTTCATTAAAAGTGATTTATTAAGAATAAAATACGTCAGTGGGTTTAAAAATTAAAATCACAGTCCATAAAGTTTTTATTCGTCTCCTCGTCTGTGTCGTTCCTCAGAGCGACAGGTTGACGTCGCTCTTCATCTTGCCGCTGCTGAGGCTGTGGATCATGGAGATCATCGCCGAGTGTTTGTTCAGCTCGTCCTCCTTCTGCTTCAGCTTCGTCTCCAGCTGACTCTTCTGCAGCTCCAGAGACGACGCCTGGAAAACAGGAAGCAGCCAAACCTTCAGTGCTTCAAGTCTGTTACACATTAGAAACACAGCATAGGATTTATCTGAATTTACAGGGAACATCTGGCATTTCTAGAAAAGAGTAAATTCACAATTCATACAATAACAAACCTTCTGTCATTCAAGTCTCAAAACTGAAGGAACTCTTTTCTAAACATGAGCAGATAAAAGGAAATTCAATTCTTAGGATTGTCTTGTTTTTTTCTTATTAATTTAATTCTTTTCATTTGTTTTTGATATTAATATTAATAATTATGTTGTGATTATACAAATAGAAATGACAGAAAGCATCTTTGGGAAAAATTTACTTGACGTGTACTTTGAGTTTTTAGTTTGGCCCATGTCCCATCTGCTAACATGGAGGGGGAGGGGTTTATACTGCAGCCAGCCACCAGGGGGCAATGAGATGTTTTGGCTTCACTTTTGGGGAGCTCTCATGTCGGCCATCTTTATATACAGTCAATGGTGGTATCTCCGTTTCACTGAAAATACATTGTGTCTGACTAATAACTGGAAAACAATCTGTCACGTCAGCAAGTAGGCCGACCCTTCATAACAACCTAGCAACAGGTTTAATTTCTAGTCCCTGTTGACACTTTCTAGAGATCGTGGGATTTCCCAAACTGAGCAAATACGAGAAATATAAACACAAAACTGCTCAATCTTGTAACTAAAATATCATGGACAGATTTAGCTTCTACAACCACGAACTTCACATGTATTTTTAAGCTAGTAGCGCCGTGTCATCGCCACAGCTGATGGAGGAGCGTGTAGTTTTCCTTAAGATCCAAACATTTGCAGTCACTCCAGAGCGTTGTAAAGGCCAAAAGTCCAAATTAATCAATCCATAATCTTTTATTCGGTAACTTTGACTGAATTTATTCAGGTCTTGGTGCGTTTTCCTCCTGTAGAAAACCTCATGTTGCTCTGTTAGTTCAGCCAACAACATTTATTTGATGGCATTAAATAACAGATTAAAGATGCCTGAAAATATGAACCGCAATCCTTTTTAAAGAGCACAGAACAAATTACAGGAAAAAGACTCTAAAACACAGACGTCCACTTCTGAATCACCGATAATGTTTGCACCTTGATGCTGGCATCCTTCCTGGCCTGCTCCGTCTTGTGGAGTTCCTTCCTCAAAATGTCCACCGTCTCCTCCAGATCCCTCCTCTCTCGATCCTTCTCCTTCACCTTCTCCTCCTCGGCCCGCAGTTCACCACGCAGACCTGACGGAAAACAGGCGAAGCTTTTATTGAAGCAGATTAGGGATGAATGCCGGGAATTTCAGGAAAAATACCTGCGTGAACCCAGGATGTTTAGTGTGTGCTTGTGTACACTAAAACCTCACTATCAAAGCTAATAGTCCTTAAATGATCGTTATTCTGGTAATAAAACTGGATCAACAAAATTCTGCAGAAAAATCTGATGACTTGTGTCGTCTACCGTCTGTTGAAACTGCTGTACTACTACAACATATTATTTACCATTTGTCAACTGAATGCATAACGTTAGCTTTCTGGCTAAAAGCTGAGCAGACTACAAATACCTCCCGTTGCCAAGTCGTATCTAAGGTTCGTCCTATTTACTGGAGTGTTTCCATTGCATAGGAACCTTAGGTATTAGTCAAACCCTCAGGTTTCACCAGGGAGTTATGGCTTCTGAAAAACTTAATATTTTGATTGAAAAAGGCATGAAAATATAAATTAATGGTCTTAATTGTTTCTTTGGTATTTGGTCATCGTGTAAGTGGGACAATGGCCTTCGAGGTGTGAATAATGTGTTGTCCATTCATTCCTGATAATGGACACCTCGTCAGGCATTATCCCTTACATTATATATTTAATATATACTTACTTTTAAGTATAATTACTTACTTTTCTTTATACATTTTCTCCAAATATCGGCATCAGCAACAGAAATGGGTCGACCACTGTTACATCCATGTTAGCTTTAAACAGACTGAACAGACTGAATGAATCCCAGCAGCTCTAAGACGTTACTTTACAAGCTGACTGGTGCTGATGTCACACCAACCTGCGATGTCACCGTTCTTCTGCTGCAGATCCGACTGGAGCGAACCGATCTCCTGCTGTCTCTCCTCCAACACTGACGCCATCCTGACAACGACAGAAGCTGCTGCTGACTGATGGATGCATTCATGTAAATATACAGAAGCAGAGATAAACGGAGACAAAACTTACTTTTCGTGCTGCAGTTGCAATGCTTCGTGGTTCTTCCTCAGAGAGTCGCTGTGTTTGGTGAGCGAGATGTGAGCCGCCTGCAGCTCTTTCAGCAGCCGCTCGCTCTCGTTGAACCTGTGCGGGAGGCCGACATGTTACGTACTGTACGAGCTGCAAACACCATGCTGAACTCTCAGGGTGCCTTCACTCCCACAGTGTGTTTCCTAAGGCCTGACGCTCAATCCAAAGGTAGACTGTTCGGTATCTGGTCATTTACGGAGTTATTAGGTAATTATAGCATCGTTATTATTCTGATGACATGTGTTTTTGTTGCTTTCTAACTGTAGATTTTCAGTCTTTTCGTGAAACCGCAGAGAGTCACCAAAGTTTTAAATCCTACACCAGAAAAGTCCATTTGTCATTGGACCAGGTGAGACTCTTGATCCCAGTGTATGTAACTTTATCCACGTGAGGAGCTCTATGTGCCATTAGTCAGTTGAGAACACATGAAGAGCCATGAACCCCTGCAGAAACATGTCATCAGAAATGTAAAACATCACTTTTTTTGTGGCAGCAAAGAGACGTCGAGTGTTTAAAGTGGGAATAAGCTGGATCACCGACATGTTGCATGAACACGTGCTGGGTTTCTGCAGTGTTCACTCATTTAATACAACCTTTTTTTATCGTGTGGGTCAGAGAATGATGGCAAACAGGTAGCAGAGCTCCCACGATTGGTCGATTAATCAATTAGTTGATCAAAAGGAGATTAGTTGCCAGCTATTTTGGTGGTTGATTAATCGTTTCAGTCACTTTTCGAGGCAAAAATGTGAAACATTTGCTGGTTTCAGCTTCTTAAATGTGAGGATTAGCTGCTTTTCTTTGTCATTTATGATTAATATAGTAGTAAATGAAGGTTCTTTGGGTTTTGGACTGTTGAAGACGTCACTTTGGGCTCTGGGAAATTCTGATGAGCATTTTCTTCAGACAAATAATCAATTATTCGACAATGAAAATAATCTTTGTGGCAGCTCTACCAGGTGGTTTGAATTTAAGGAGTATATAACAGTAATTTCTAGTAATATAATTAGTCAATTAGCATGATTGAGCCCTGGACCCAGAAAATTGATGAATGGATTCACCTAACTAACGTGCCTTAATATTTAAAACCTTTATAAATGAAATGTAACATATGTCGTAATACATTCTTTCAGCCATTATTGGGGGAATTCCTTGTTTTTAAGACTCTTCATACACAGAATCTGTATGAATCTGTTCTGCTCTCCTTCCCGCCTGTCGGCCTCTGACCTGTTGAGCAGGGCGTTGTAGGCTCCTTTCAGGGCCTGGTGTTCCTCCGAGTCCTGCTGCAGCCGGGCGTTGTGCTGCAGCAGCTCCTCCATGTCGACCCTGGAGCGCTCCACCTCCAGCACCTGGCTGCTCAGCTCCACCTGCAGATCCTCACGGCGACGCTCCGCCTCCTTCAGCAGAGAGCCCAGCTTACAGGCCTGCACACGAACAAACCCAGCAGAACGGAATGTGAGCAAAGGGAAACTTTATGCTGTGGGTGGTCAGACTGATTGTTCTGATTGTTCAGGATATAATATAAGAATATTCAATATTCCAGCAACGTCCTAGATTTAAATCTGACTGCATGTCACGAACAGCTCCTCCTTCCTTTTTCCTGACAGAAATCGTGAATCATAGATCACAAATCAGCAAAGACATGAAACCTTTAATTTAATTTAAAAAAAATAATTTAAACAACATTGTGGGACAACTTAAATTCTGACATTGATGCCAAGTAAAATGAAATCTACAATTAAACCATTATCTTCACTGTCGATTCATCTGAACATAATTATCCTGATTAATCTTTCTGTTTCTAAATATCAGAAAATAAAACGCGTTTTTAAATATCTTAAATATCTATTCAAAATATTCAGTTTAGGACATATAACAGAACTAAAAAAGTCAAGTAACAGTAAATGTTTTGGATTTTGTTTTGGATGAGTCACTCAAATTATTCATCTGTTAGAAAATCGGACCCAACTGGTTTTCTGTTTATGAATCAACTAATTGTTTCAGCTCTAACTTCAGTGGAAGAAAATATTGCAGATTAAACCGAGGAGCAGATATTAGTTCAACATCAGACTCCGGCCCTCCAGTGTTCAGCGTTATTCCTGAAGCTCTCGTGTGTGAATGTTACCTCCGCCTCCGCTTGAGCTCGCTGGAAGCGATACTGAGCGATGAGCCGGTCGGCCTGAGAAAGAGCCAGAGCCTTCGCCTCCAACAAGTCCTGCAGTCGATTCTCCTTCGACTGACGGGGAGACGCAAACAGATGTTACGGATCATCAACGAAAAGGGAGCGTTAAACTGAATGATCCAATCAATAAAGACTCACCAGTTTTATTAATTACAGAAACTAACGTGTTGTAATCTAGTTACCTACATTTTTGTGCGCCTGCTTTAATAAATAACCTTCAAGCATGAGAGGTAATACTTGAAGTAAAAATGCTTGTCAAGAAGAAAAGATTTAAATGACCAGAAACACAGACACCTATGGCAGCGAATTAGGGTTATGAGGTTAAAAAGAAGAATTAGAGTCAACAGCTTCACTGAATGAATCGATAAAAAGCTTCACAAAGGCAGGAATCAATGCAAAGCTGAAGAAACAGAGCAGGAAAGTTATTTATCCTTCGAGCGTAACTTTCACTGTTTTAAAAACAAATACATTTTCTGAATATTTGACCCTCACCTGCGTGTCAAGCTAACATCGAGCAGCTCCTCTTTACTCACCGTGAATGCAGAGAGCTTCTGCTCATAAACGTCGATGATCTCAGACACATGTGAGTCCTTAACGTGTTCCTGCAGCTACAAACAAAACAACATCAGTGAAAAAAGCATTTCACACATGCTGTTAACAGCTGGAAGCACTGGAAATGTCACAGTGAAGGTTCAGAGCGTTTGTTACACCATGTGTTCCCTGATATTTAACTTAACTGAAATCTCCCTGCAGCTCCAAATAAATTCAGAACAACGTTAAACTACAACAGTCAAAAACCAACATACTTCAGTCTGCTACGCATTTTAAAATAAAAGAACGCTTCAAAATGTAGACGTACATTTCTGCCTCAGAGCACGACTTTTGGTGAGTATATTATCAAATTCTAGAAGAAAAAGTGCATAAAAATGCATAAACACATTTTTTTAAACACTGTAGGCATTTAAATGATGCTTTTATGCAAACTGCTATAAAGTGCCTGTAAGTACAACAATAGAAGAAGCTAAAATACCAAATATAAGTCAACAAACTGTCACAACAGACTACTTTGATCATCGTGAAATACAGTAATTTACAACAATCAAGTGACACTAAACATCAGTCTCAGCGATGTAACTGACACACACACACACACACACACACACACACACACACACACACACACACACACACACACACACACACACACA
>JBBPCS010000002.1:10279512-10290702 GCA_037974645.1 Hollardia meadi
ACACACACACACACACACACACACACACACACACACACACACACACACACACACACACACACACACACACTGAGTGGGAGGATGGGATATTGATACTGGTTGCACTTGTTTTAGCTCCGCGGCTCTTTTTTTCACGCTTTCTACCTTCTTCTGCCTCGTTTCTTTACACAGTATAATATGTATAATGTATAATATACTGTAAAATATACGATATGATGTGACACAAATTAATGTTTTTATTCTGTCTTAGCAAACAAACTAATTTGCGTATTAATTTAGAAGAGCAGAAAATGTGCCTTCATCCATGACGAGGACGAGGGTGTGGCTATAACGAAGAATATAATCCAATGATCTCTCTGTAATTTCTCATCGTTTAATGAGTGGCTGATAATAAACAAGTCCTTCTTGTCTTTATACGATCACAATGTAGACAATTTAAGATACCGTCAGATCTGGTAACCACACAGTGTCTATCTATTATTCATATTAATATCAGATATGCAAAGAGATTATTACAGGGCCTATTTTATGATCATACTTGTTAAAGGCAGAATAATCCACAGTCACAACAATCACAGACTTATTTTGTAAAGTGTGTAACGTCTCCAAACAGCCTGTAATCACAAACAAACAGTCTATAACTAACATTACTGCCAACGAACATATTCAAGAATTTAGTTAATTTAATTAGGATTAATTACCTTCTAAATCAGTTTTCATTCAAACTAAATTCACTGCTTTTTAAGACTTTCCAAGACCTGCAAATGTCCTGTATTATGTCTTATTATTATAGTGGGACAGCCTCAATGTGCTTCTTTGTTTCAATGCTGGATATTGATCGATTACTATGTAAAGATCTGATTATCTTACTATGTGTTGTGCCAATTAGCTTTGAGGTATTCAGCTACTTGAGAGGCCATATTTGTACAGTAGATTTAGTGTTCGTTACATTACAGAGAGTGAATACTTTTATACTTAGAAGTGTTTAAATTTCTATTGATTATTTGTTTCTTGATTAGTGAATTCTGTCTTTATTAGTACTGATTGGTTGTTATTAAAACGTTAAATTAAGATGCGATTCGGAGACAGCTCTCTCTTTTCTCTTCCTGCGTTGAATGTGGAGCAGCTTTCTATTTTACAACCACATCCCATCCTGGTTTTTCAATCAGCAGTTATTAAGCTGATAGACCGCTCCAGTATACTGTCTTTATAAAAAAGGATGGAAATGCCACACCTCAGCATTGTGGGAGCGTTTGCTGAAGGTGCATGCAGAGTCACGCTCAGGCTGCAGGGGGGAGGAGACAACACGGGAGGGGAGGGGAGGGGAGTGGAGGGGAGGGGAGGGGAGGAGGGGGGTGTTCAGAGTCAAGAAGAGGGATTTAAAAAGAGATAGGAGAAATGTGGGGGGTAGATTGTAGATATAGATCAAAGGAGAACAAAGACAAGAGAGAAATACTGCAGACTGTAGCAGAGTCATCTGCTCTGACTTGATTCAGGAGAACCTGAACAACACGGCTGATAGAACAGGATAATAAAGTATACACTATATCATGATACACTATATTATGATACACTATATTATGATACACTATATTATGATACACTATATTATGATACACTATATTATGATACACTATATCATGATACACTATATTATGATACACTATACTATAATGCAGTATTCCATAGCTAGTCCCTCCAGGCAGAAGAACACAAATTCAAAAAGTCCCTCTCATAATTTCTCTGAAAAGAATTATGAATTTCTAGCTTTTGGTATTTAAAGGAACAGTTAACCCAAAAATTAAACATTTATTTATCATCTACTGACCCCCATGCCGATGGAAAGTCAGGTTTCTGAGTCCATAAACTGAAAATAGAGGTCGCGCACATCTAAGGTTTCGTATTAAGGCAGGTGCTGGACCAATATGAGCAAAACCCGCAAAAAAATGGAGATTTCGAGCTCGAAGCGTCACTTTTGGTTTGTGCTAAACAAATTGCACTTCGTGGGAGCTTCAGTGTGCGGACCTTCTCCATGTTTTACGGGTTTCTTCATCCACAAAACGTTTCTGGGGCTTCACAGTAAAAAAGCGATGCAGCGTTCTCCCAAACAACTGAAGAAGAAATCTGAAATCCTTATTTTAAAAGATGTTATTTACACCCTTTTTTAAGCTGAAATCTTCACTGTAGCCGCTAAGCTAAAAGTGTTAGCGGGCATCCCGTCTGAAGTGGATGCACGAACTTGGACATGGAAACTTTTAGCTTCGTGGTTAAAAGTGAAAATTTCAACTTAAAAAAGGTTGTAAATACTAAATAATAATACGTCAAATGATTTCAAGTCTCCAGCTTCTTCAGTTGTTTAGCAGAACGCTGCGACGCTGTTTTAGTGTGAAGCTCCACAAATGTTTTGTGGATGAAGAAACTTTCCATCAGCATGGAGCAGATCATGAACTGTTCCTTTAATTTGTGCTTTATTTATCAGGGGCAACGCAGTGTAATAAATAACATCAATTAAAAGGCAAAATGTTTTGATAATAGATTTGTTTTGTGTGTCGAACATTCTCTTAATGTCAAAGACAAAACAAAGTATTAATCCAGCTGATTAATTAATAATGAAAGTAGCTCTACCACAATCCTGAGTAGTAGTAGTACAGGGCAGTATACTGCAGTATACAGAGGTACATGGAATGTCCGTGTTGTCTCTGCTACTGTGTAATATTTATGTACAATAAATGTGAAAATGGATTCATTGTTTAAGTCATTTGTCCAGCAAAATTGCCAAACTATCTTCGGATTTTAATTTGAGGATGTCAACAAGTGCTCAGGGAAATTGTGAAGGCATTTTTCACTATTTTCTGATATTCTATCTGACTAGAATAGACCTGGCCGATTATCAGATCCAACATTCAGATCAAATCAGATCAGATTGCAGATAAATAAATTATTAAATTATCATTATTTAAATGCAGCATCTTTTCTCTGCTTGTAGTCACCACTCATGGTCTCACTCAATGTCCCGGAAATTAAAATACTCAATTAAAGTACACATATCGCAATTGTACTTCAACATTTTGACACTAAGGTTTTAATATTTACTGCAAATGTGTATCGGTTCAAAACGGTCTACTTGATTACTGATAATCTGTATCGGTACTGGTCCTGGAAAAACCATATCGGTCGATCGCTGGACAAGAAAATTAAAAGATTAATTAAAATATTTGAAAATACTCGTTACCTGCAGCCTGAAAATAGTGACTGAAATAGTTCTATGAGAAAGTAGTGCAGCAGAAGCTTACGATAAAAGACTAAATAAACATTAAGCACTGCGAGCATCAACTGCTTGTTCCAGTAAACGACACACGATCTGCCAGCGGTGATGTCATCCCCCCGCGAGACTGACCAATCATTATGTCATTAAGTTATGCATATGAGCGTGTGGAGGGGAGGAGGGGGCCGGTTAGCATGCAAACAGAGACAGTGACCCCCCACCCCCTCCTCTCTGTGGATCAGGCTGTCACTGGCTTGTTAACCATTTATGTGCTGCTCAGCTCAACATTATTTATATTCTGGCTGAAAGCGCAGCAGATAATTTATGTGGGATTATAATGATATGACTCAATGGTTCTCATCTCATATCCCATGAAATCACCGCTGACAGCGTCTCTACCAGTGGTGGAAAGTAACTAAGTACATTTACTACAAATACTACACTTTTCAGGTACTTGTTCTTTACTTGAGTATTTATATTTTACGCTACTTTCTACTTCTTTTCCACGACATTTCAGAGGGAAATATTGTACTTTTTTACTCCACTACACTTATTTGACAACTTTAGCTACTTTGCAGATTCAGATTAATAACACAAAATATAGTCAATTATTAAATTATAATATATCATTATAGGTTGAACACAAATAATTATTATCCTGCAAAGAGTACTTGTATTTTTGGTACCTTGAAGTATATTTGGATGTTAATTATGGTGCCTACGTTCTGCGGCTTTGAGTCCGATGCAGAAACCTTTTCATGTTTCAGATGAATGCACACAATTAGTCAGCTGACAGTAAGTCACTGGGGCTCCTGCATTGATTACTCGCTACTCCAATAAACTGGAGTTCAGTTCCTTCAACAGCTGGAAATACAGGATTAAATCGGCGGCAGAGCTCAGAGGGAGAAAAAAGAACAAGGAAAGGAATCACTGCTGGAGAGGATGACTGACAACATGACTTTGGAGGAGAATGTAGATGCTGGTCATGTCTGTTTACATTGATGCATATATACAGTGTGAGTTAACAAGCTGATGATTCAGTAAATTCAGTATTATCTACCTTCAGTTGAATTCTATCATTATGATCGTAACGTTATCTTTTCAGAATAATTTCAAATGGTGATTAAAAATATATGAATACAGTTTGTTTTTTTCCTTTGATGCATAATAATGGAATAAAACGTGTTGTGCAGAACATCGATTTGAATATTTTACATGTGACTTTGCAAACAAACATGTATATTGATATCTGAAAACATTTCTACTCATAATCTGATATTGCTTTTTTACAAATCACAGTTATATTCAATCTAATACAATTATACAGCCAATTTTATTTTAATTTTACGACTAACAAGTAACCAAGTTAGTGGAATTGGATTTGGATGATTTAGCAAACGCGAGTATTGAGTCTCGACGTATTTTGAGATTAAATCATATTGTGTCATTAATAATGGCCACAGGACGTAAGCTGACATCTTGGATCTTTAATCATGTTTAATTCATTTGGATTGAAGCACTGCATATGCCTCATTCTAATATGCTTCTGCTATTTATTCAAGTTATGATACTTGTTTATTGTTACTATATTTAATTTCACATGTTTAAATTTCTGTTAATTTTATTCTGTATTTAATTACAGTATTCTAACCGTTTTCACGCGTCCTCTAATGTGCAGTGAAAGCATCATTAGTGTGTCTGTGACCTCTGACCTTCTCTGCCTCTTGCTGCTGCCGTCTCTTCTCCTCAGCTGCTGCCCTGCGCTTCTGCTCCTTCCTCCTCTGCTCCTCCATCTTCCTCCCTCGCTCCTCAGCGCAGCGGTCCAGCCGCTGCTGCGCACGACACTCCTTGTCCCGCAGCATCTCTGAACACACAAACACCAGTGTTTTTCTCCACATATTAACCTGCTAGCTAAGTTGAGCTGGTGTGTCACGAAACTGAAATAGAAAAGGTCAGGGTCTTAAGAATCAGTGTTAAAACAGGACCCCCCCTTAAGGCCCTTATCATGTCAGTATCGTGGTTTAGTGGTGCATATGAGCAAGTTTTCAATTAAATCAACACAATCCAGTTGACACACATGAACCCGGGAGCATTACTGCAGATACAACATGAGAATCTCGTCCCCGGGTCACTGAGGACCTTTGTTTTATTCCTCATTTCCTGACAAATCTCTACTGTTGGCTATCCAGCCAGGTTTCAGCCACATGACACAATAACCTTTGAACATTGTATTCTGAAAGTGGAAATACATATTTTATTTTTAACCTTGGGAACACTTCACTTGGGCCACTAACTCGCTTTCAGCTTCGTCACACGGTCCTCATCAGCACCTCACCGCTGATGAGGACCGTGTGACGCAGTCAAAACCCTGAGGACGAGCAAGTCCTGAGGAATGGAAAAGTAAATAAATAGGAGAATTAATATAGAAGTACTATTGTGTTATTTTTGGTGCATTTAATGGAATGAAATTTATTCATTGACTCACTTATTTATTTTTGATTTTGGCAGTTTCGGTCCTCCATATTAGTTTATCTTACTGCTAATATTTCCTTTTTATTTGTATGTAGGACTTGATTAACAAATTGAGTATTTTTCCACTGAAATATTGGCACTTTTTTCCTCTAACATGTACACATGCATTCACACTGGCCCCACTGTGTGTGTGTGTGTGTGTGTGTGTGTCAGCGACAGATGAACAGGACAGACCACACACAGCTCCGCCAGCTGGAGAGTTACTCATACCTTGTGTCTTCTCACTATCCTCCCGTTGGTCTTTTGCTAAATGTCGCCGGGAAACTGGAGACAGGTGAAAGAAAAGTTAATAGATTAGTCGAGCTGCCTGCAGGTTAGATATATGTTTGATGTCAGTCAGGAAGTTAACTCCTCATTTCAACCATAAAAAATTAAGTAAAATAAAATGTTTTTATTTTCTCACAACTCCAGAGTTAAAAAAAAAACACATAAAAATACTAAAAATCATAAATATTAGACAGGATAATTAGGGCTGGACCCAGATGTAATTCAGACACTGTTTGCACTTGCACATCAAAGCATGCGAATTACATGTTTACCTGAAGGGCTGCTGTGATTGGATGGTGATCGAGAAGGAGATGCATTCCGATTGGCGGTCAGCGGCGCGGGAGGAGGGGCCAGCGCTGTGTTTTGGAGAGAGCAGTGTCAGAACATGATTCATGCTATTCATGCTGGCCAAGAGGCAAATACAGCTAAAAATGTGAGGCTGGAGTGGTGAACGTGATGGAAGAGACTCCAACACTGGCAATCACACATAGTTGTCATGGCGTCCAAATCCAGTATATATATTGCCTTTAGGGTTAGGTGTCAGTATAAGCTGTCAGTGAAGGACCCCTGAGTGCAACCCTCAGCCTTCTTACTGTTATGTTTTTGTTTCTCCATCTGTCAAGCTGACATGAAATCTGCCAGGGGACAACTATCGACTGTCTCACACACACACACACACACACACACACACACACACAGGGGAATATATATATGTATATAAATATCCTCTCAACACACACACACACCGTTATTAGATATGCAGATACATGCAAATCTGAGCTCAAGTGTCCCATGGGTTTTAAGATGACATCACATGCTAAAAAAAAAAATCAGCTGAATCACCTTTTAAAGGCGGTAACAGCTTCTTTCATTTGGGGTTTGTGACGTATGACCACCAAACTGCTGTTAATCAAGCGACAGGGTTGATTTAAGGAACAGTCAGTAAGCAGGGATGCAATGGAATGTGTACACGAGAAAATATAATAACATTTGAATGTATAACAGGACTCCATATATATCTGTCAGCACATGCCATCATCATTAAGTATACTTTATATTATACACCTTACACCTTTTTACATCAGTGTTACATGTGAATCTATATATTTAATTAACAATATTAAGAATGATCTCCATAAATGGTAAATACATCTCCAGATGCATTGCAAAAACCTACCTTATCTGTTTTATTGGTGACATAATATGAAGGAGTCTCACACTGTGGTTAACTTTGCTGTCTTATTATTTCAGTCTTATCAAGAAGCATTTATATAAAGCTCGTCATTCCCTTAAGTATATTAAAACACCCATCCCTTGACAATAATTGGGAATAACCGTGATGAGAGCAGATTTTCCTCACCTGTCATCTCAGGGGGGCTTGAAGCCACTTCAGTCATCACAATGGCCGTCGAATATGTTCACCGGAGGGACCCGACGGGAGCCAGAAGACCGCTGAAAGAGGAGACACACAATGACTCATGAAGAGACGGAGGAGAAATATGATGCTAGAAAAGAGGAGCCTGGTAGACAGACAGAGAGGGGAGGGGGCATCCATTAGCCTGAGAGCTAGCATACAAGCGGTGTGGCTTTGATTTTATGTCCACTATGCTAATCTAAAACAGCTAAACTGACATATTTTAATGACGGAAAATTAGCAACTACCTCCAAAAAATACTGTAGAACAAATCCGGAAACATAAAGAAGTATTATTTATTGTTGTATGTGGCTGTAAATACCTCTTAAGTTTCGAAAAAAAAAGAGTGATTGAGTGAATAAATTATTTAGTTTCATCGCGGTACAGTCCAACGAACCTGTGACCGCTTCACAGTTGGTTAATTTACATATTAATGCGCCGAAAATCACCACTCCCGCCGTGATGCGTCACCTAACAGCTTTGTAGCGTGAGCGGAAGGATACAACCAACTGTCGAGTAAAATTACAATTAAAGAAACTTTAATTTAACATAACATTAATGTTTATATTTCTTCTGTTTTTCATACATGACACAGGTGAGCCGTCACGAGCGCCCCTCTCTCGCGCGCTCACGTGGCCGACTGCTTCATTTGAGGGCGGCTCCTTATTGGCTCGTGTCAGAGCGGCACGTGCCAGGCACAAGCGAGACCCAGCGGCGGTGTTACGTCACACTTGTAGCAAACTGAGGGCTGGCTGCCGTCGACTTGCAATATGGGTCACACACACACACACACACACACACACACACACACACACACACACACACACACACACACACACACACACACACACTGAGTCATGTCAGATGGCAGCTCTATAAATAAGCATGAAGATAAATATGACCTCATACTTATTGTACTTTAGCTTGTGTTTTTGTTATAAATCATGCAACATTATATACAGGTAGATGTGAAACAAATGGTCAATTAATTAATTTGTGGATTGACAGAAAATTAATTTTGAACAATCATTAATTAGCTGCACAAATGTGAGGATGTGCTGCTTTTCTGCTCTTTTAATTATAATTAAAAAGTATTCGTGGGTCTAATAATGTCGAGGTTTGGACTGTTGGTCTCTTTGGGCTCTGGGTAATTGTCACAGTACCTATCACCACGTTCAGAAATCAAGGAATCAATCGCCTAATGGAGGAAAATAATCGGCCAATTAATCCACAATGAAAATAATTCATCATTCATTCAGAATGTGCTTTTGCATTAGTGCATGAGTCCTGTTTTAAGCACATTTTCCTGATATTTGTAACAGTGGTTTTACAGGGTTGTATTAGTACTTTTACTTAAAAGGTTTGTGCTTATTATTCTCAGCATTATTATTTGTTTGTTTTTGTTTATGCGAGCACGGCTCTCGGGATGGGGAGGTGGGAGGGCCGGCTTGTATACCATGTTCTTGTGTTTATAAGGATGTGAAACTGGGTGACATACTTTAAAATGTGCTACTTTACTACATTTAACTGAAAGATTTAACCAATTTTTACATTAAAATTCTCCACAGATACCCTTTACTAAAACTATACATTGTTAAGGCTTGAACTACCAATATATTATTAATATATACAGCATATTAAATTCCAACTGAAGTTTACCGTTTCATCTGCAACATAGTTTTCTGATCTTTTGGGTGAATTTCTCTCTTATGATCTGTAAAAGGATTTCCCTACTTGGGCATCAGGGGTTTGGGATCTTTTCAAAAACTTTCAAGGGAGAATCCAGGAAATATGCATGTTTCGAGAAAGAAAACTCTACAACATGTGATCTTGTTGAAGCACACACAAACACCAGACAGGTCAGAGATCAGGCTCAGACTCAGCGATGGCCCTGAACCTGCTTTGCTCAAGGGTACATCATGTTTTTGTCTTCAGTCTAACAGACATACCCCGTCGACACCCAGCAGCCCTGGATGTTCTTGACTCGGAGCTCTGAAGGACGTGAGGTCGCTTCATTAGAAAGCTCCTTCTAACTTTGGCTCAATCTCGCCACCCTCAGACCGGCACAGGAAGTGCATGTCGCGCCCAAAAATCACCATGACAAGTCAGTGGGGTTAAGATCTTTATTGGAAACCCAGCCTTCAAACATCATTTTACATTTTTATTAATTCAGAGTTACAGCAACAGCAGCAACAGGCCTATTGTGAGCTAGAGCAGCGGTTCCCAAACTGAGGTGCTGGTCCCCCCTCAGGGAACATGGGATAGTTAAGGAGGAAAATAAAGAACTGTTTTTACTATTAGACTTTCTGATGTGAGGTTTTACTGGTGTGAGTCTGTGGTGGAAAAGGTTTGGGAACCGCTGGTCTAGCGTGAGACAGAGCGGCCGACCGTGCCGAGCTTCACGTGGGGGTTGAAGCCACAGAGCGAGCAGCCAAGACCTCAAAACAGAACACGGAAACAAAAACAGACAGAAACACAAATAAGGGAAACAATAGAAAAATACATTTTTGATTCTTCTTTTGATTTTAGGGGAGAGGGATCGCCTTCATTCGGCCATGGTTCAATCCAAAATGAGCAGGTAGTACATCGTAGTATGTTGTCAGCGAAATATGACGGTAACAAGTCGGACTCAGTGTTTTTATCTTATTTCTGTTGATAAACAGTGTTGTAACTGTCTCACAGGCCGCAGCTACAATGATGGACTGCCAAAGGACAAACAAAAACAAAATGGTTTATCTTTTTATTGGCGAATCCAGAGATTCTGTACTAAATTCCACATAGTGTGAAATCAATATAAATACATTTTAAAAAGATGACGCATTTGGTGTGAGATATTTTGCAGTCAGTGTGAGTGTTTGACAATCCAGGAAAAGAAAACCTCCATGAATGAAAGGTTTAGAAGCAAAACAAAGGTCAAATTTCCGCAGTGCTCCAGGTATTCACCCGAAATATAATGCTTTTGATCAGCCAACTCTGATTCTCCAACCAAACTGCATGAAGACAGAGAAAGCAAACTGTCTGCGAGAGACAGTAGAGCTGCATCATCTGAGCTCATTCATGTTAACAATAAACTCAAAGTACTGATGTCGTTTTCTCCCTACGTGAAATTAACTACAAGACATCTACTGATGGTTAAACTGGAATAAATTGAAACATGCTGTATATTAATAAACTGTATTGGATTGGCATAGGCTGATTTCAATAAAAAATATTCATTATTGGTGCGTTGTGTCGGCTCAATATATCCCAATTGGAGCATCTCTAGTAAAATCCCAGCTCCCCTCTCCAGTAGCAGGTCTTTAGATCTGGAAAAAAGACAGGAAACAGAATTATTTCAACTTTCTGCCACTTTTAAAACATTTTTTGCTTTAGGGGAAAATTATTGGTGTTTCAGCTCATTTCCTGCATTAATTTTACATCACTGAAGAGCCTTTATTGTGTTACGAGAAGTAAAGATGATTTTATATTATCGGCCGATAATACGAACGTCTTCACTGACTTAACAAGCGCAACATCTACACACTCCAATACAGTAGGTGGCAGTATGCATATTTAAAATTAGTTTGTGATCCGCCAGTAAACACAAAACAAGAAGAAGGAGTAAAGGAAGGAGTAGAAGAAGCAAAGAAGGAGCGGAAGTAAAGGAAGGAGTAGAAGGAGGAGTAAAGGAAGAAGAAATAAAGGAAGGAGTAGAAGAAGAAGTAAAGGAAGG
>JBBPCS010000002.1:10290802-10307823 GCA_037974645.1 Hollardia meadi
GGAAGGAGTAGAAGGAGGAGTAAAGGAAGAAGAAATAAAGGAAGGAGTAGAAGAAGAAGTAAAGGAAGGAGCAGAAGGAGAAGTAAAGGAAGGAGCAGAAGGAGAAGAAATCTTGTGTAGAGCCACACAGTGTAGACTAGAGAGCCAAACATGTCGTCGCTTGTCTGTGGAATATGAAATCATCCATCTTTGCTCACTACATCTGAGCCTTACTTTTAGCATAAACTACTTTTTAAAATACAGAAATGTGATATTATCAATTATCTCATCGATATCGGCCAGAAGAAACAGGTGATTATTGGTATCAGATAGGACTGCGCATCAAACCTCAATAATTTCTCTGTACTGGCCAAAATGTGTCTGTTGCACAGAGTATTAAAAGAATGCTGGCATGAAATGACTGTCTAGATTAAAAATCTTCTGATCAGATAGTCCTGATTTAAATCAAAACTTAGCCAACTTTAGACTGTGTTTTATTTAGGTCTCAAAATAAGGGAAAAAATGAAAGGAGCTTACTTCATCAATGTCCTCATCGTCGCCAATGTCATCAAACTGGATCTCATCGTCGTCTCCAGGTCCGAAGCCCTCTGTCTCGTTGATTTTGGCTGTGAGAAGGTAGACGGGAAAATCACATTCATGTTCACGAATCAGACAGAAAAGTGAATACTGCCTAACAGAAGTAACACACGCTCTCATGGGGAAAGTGAGGGCCGCGGCCGCTGGTTCGCCAGTGACCACCTGGGTATTTTTACTTGTTGTGATGGAGTATCTTCAAATGCTTCATATCCCTAAAATCTGTACAAGCTAAGCTAAAAGATTATGTCAGTCAATGAACCATAATACTTGATAAAAGTGTTGAAATAAACAAACAAAACATTTTGATCCAAAAGATTTCTGAATGTAGAAACATGAACAAAATATTTCTCAACACTCCAGAACTTATTTTAAGCTCATGACTTCCTGCAGCCGTCTGGTAATGTTACAACACTGAGGTTTGCTTTGGACTAAAGGAAATCCTCACCTCATCAGTCTGAGCTGAATAAACACCGTTTCTCTTTACACAGAGTTTACCAAAGCACCATAAATTAATTCCCGGACTGGTTTCACTTTGGTGACGTTCTGTTTTTTGGCATGACGTGCGGTTTTAACTCACCGTGCTCTGGCAGCTCTCCATAGGCTTTCAAACTGCGAGCCTCTTCCGCGTTATACTTGAGGATGACATCCGCTTTGTTATCCTGAAACAGAAGTTGAGGGCAATATTTGAGGTTTAAATGTGTTGTTTTGGTAACACATGCAAATAAGCAAATGACAGAACTGTCAACAAGCTAGGTCAACCGAAGATAACTGTACCAAAATGTGATTACACAGGTGAAAGACTATCTGCTTCAGAAGACCTGATTACGCTGGATGAAGTTGTTTATTTACATTTTAAAACAAGTCCCCAGCTTCTTCAGTTGTTAAGGAGAATGTTGCAATGCTGCTCAGCAGTGAAACTCCTAACGATAAAGCTTCATGACTTTCCATTAGCATGGGAAGGAGTAGATAATGATAAAATTTTAAGTGTTGGGCGAATTGTTTCTTTAAAAAGTTGCATGCGACAGAAAAGTTGCCGTTTGTTTATCTAAAGACGACAACAAGGCCTGTGCCATGCCCTCACAGCGAGGGTCAGTTCAGTGTTTCCAGTCTGATCTGTCTCTCGTGTGACTGACCAACACACCTGGTAATCTCTCAGTCCGACCAGGATGATGTCTGACGTGTTAATCCAAACCTAGAGGAAAACAAAACAGAGCAGAGATTACCCCGTGTCACACAGCAACACACTGCACTTTGTGACCCTCACACACACACACACACACACACACACACAAGGTCAACCGAGTCCATACTGCCACATTAACGGTGGCTGACCGACCATTGAGAACACGCCGACTCAGCATTATGTCAGGGGGGTTTCCTGTGTGTGCTGGTGGGGGGGGAAAGGTGCGAGGGGGGTGGTCAGGACATTCCTACCTTTTTCCGGAGTTTTCCTCTGATGTGGCAAAGCCGCTTGGTTCCATCAAAGCACATGGCCTCCAGACGTCCGTTCCCCAGCATTTTAATCACCTGAGCATATTCTGGAAGACACAAGAGAGCAGAGGATGGTTAATCCAAGGGAGCAAACGGAGCTTAAAATCAGAGACTGGGACATTGGCATTAACTCATTAAGTGCTGAGTCAGATTTGGCAGCAGATATGTCTATTCTAGGATATCATGTGGGGGTCCAGCTCTTAAAACCTGTGGGCTGGTAAATCATAGCTGCTGCTGGGATGACGGAGTGCTTTAGTAATATTTAGTAATATTCTATAATAGTGTTAGAGCTGTGTTATAAGAGCAGTGTAGCGCCTTTAAAGAATACAGCAGTGTTTAATGTGTGTGGTTGAGCAAGAGACAGGTTGCTGCCAGTGATTTAATTCCTGACAATTTATGGTACAAATAATTGTGGATATTTGTGAAGTTTGCAGCATTTTTCAGGGCTCAAAGTCTGGTTTTATCAAGCAGTGAGGAGAGTGACAGTGAAGAGTAACAGTAAATATACAGTGCAGGTTACAGTTACTACTACGGTCTAGAAACTGAGCAGGAAAGGTTAACAGCTGAAACAGATTTTATGTTATTGTGGTTATATAAATGTCATTTATGGTCTTGTGTTTGAAAGGCTAAACGCCAAATATGGATTGAAGCAGATTATTTTGTTAGATAAAAACTCATTATGAATTTTGGAAGTGAATATATCTTTTTTTTCAATAAATTTTGACTTTTGGACTTTACAACACTCTGAAGTTATTAGAAATGTTTGCAGCCACCACTGGAGCCTTGAGTCTACAAATAGTAAAGACTAATCATATTAATGTAGCCTTTATCTGTAACCGTGTAGAAATACAAAGTTTAAACAGAATGAATAGATGGGTAAAAAAACAGCAAAGATATATTTAATGAGTGAGGTGTTTGCCAAAGGGTCTTCTAGTAACCCTCACCAGGTCTGCTAACTTATTATCTGGGGAAATCCAGTTTTACAGAAGAAAATATAATTTTTATTTGATAGAAAAGTCCACAATGAAGGCAAAAAAAGAGGCTGAGGGCTGGAAACACAAGAGGTTTCAGCATGTCTGGTGTCTGAATAGGAAGGTTCTACTGTTGTTAGCTGTACAAAAAGGCTAGTAAAGAAAGATGGGGGGGGGCTTTTGCATAAAACAAGTGGAAACGGCATGATCCTGGTCTTTAAGGCCATTATGTTGCAATATATATTTATAAATTATACAAACAAGTCCTTAGATTTCTTCTCAAGTCTATATTTATAACCCCTGTTCTAAACAAAACTGTGTGCATTAAGTAAGCCTCCCCTTCCCTACCTGAAGGTGTTCCTTAAACCAGAAGCCCTCCTCCACACACTGGGCTCACCTCCATGCCAAGAGGGATTTTGGCAGTCGAAGCTCTGAACTCTTCTGACTGCAGGCTGATACGACCATCTAATGAGGCTCTCAGTTATAACGTCTGCTGCATGTCTAAAAAACTTCACTGCCGAGTTTATATTTCTTCAAATGTGAGCTGTGTAATGTGCAGATTGCCTGTATTAGCTCATCCATCTGTGGTCATGCTTAATTTATCTTTAATTTTTTTCTGCTTCGCTACATGCGAGTGCAGACATAACAATAACAAGTTTGATTAACCATAAATTTCAACCAAGCATCGTCTATTCACATTTAGAGCTTTAACAAATCATTATTTTCATTATTAATTAGTCTGACAACTGCTCTATTATTAAACTAGTGATTGTTTCGTCAATAAAATGTCAAAAAATTGAAAAATGCTTGTGACAATTTCCTAAAAACCCATGTTGACGACTTTAAATTGCTTGTTTTATGCGGCCGTCAGTCCAAACATATCCAGCCAGAGATTTTGTCCCTTTTTTGCTCAAATTTGATGATCAAATTATTAATTATTAAAATTTTTGCCAGCTTTCCCAGTTTTTCATCAACATATATTACAGACCAGAATACCATATGGAGAATTACAAGTTACTACAGTGAACCACGTTCACCTTTTCAGACCAAATGTAACCAGGTTTATATTGTGTCCATGATTTGTCTTTAAAGGGGTGTAACTGAACAATTTTGTCCTCTTGGAAAAACACATCCAGTGAAAAACAGCGAGTGAAGGATCCATCTTTATTTTCCATCCAGCACCTGGTGCGTGAAACCCCGCATCAGCTGTAAACCTCAGCAGGAACAGTAAACTCACCCTGTCCATCCTCTTTGAACACCAGCTCCCTCTTCTCAGACTCATTCTCGTTCTTTCCACGCCGACGATTCTTTCCTCCCTTACCTGTTAACAGAGACAGAAAGATACAAGTTAATGTCGCCCGTTTGTTTTAATGGAAGCTATTAAATGAGTTAGCAGTTAGCTTAAATCTTCTTCTCGTCGTGTCATTTCCTAGCTGACATAGTTTCTCCACAGATGATCGGCCTGTAAATAATTATTAACACAGCATCTGTTTAAATGTCTGAGTCAGCCTGACTGGAAACACTGATAGAAGATAAGGTAATACGAGAACAGTAGTTTAGCTTAAGTTGACGTTGACTTGCTAGTTCGCTCATCCTTCTTAACTGATATTTTAGAAATGTCACATATTATAGGACACTCAAAGTAGATCCTCATATTACTTAACGAACCCGGTAGAGAGGTTGCCGGGCGTTGTCAGAGGTTAATTTAAGTGCAGTAAAGTCGCAGATGTCCGGGACCAGGCCGGGGTGGGGTTTAACCATCAGCTAGCTAGTTAGCTGCGTCAGCTAGCAACGGAATTACACTGCCAAGTACGTTAGCTAGTGTCGACCAACTTTATCCTGCCTACATTAACTACATCATTATCTCAGCCAGATTCCTGTTTAGTGGCCAAGTTACACGCAGACACCGTTAACGGCTGTGTAACAACTCTAATCCGCGTTGCTAACTAGCGTTAGCTGGTCAGTGTCACGTTTTCACTGCGTGTCTTCGCGGCGGACTCGACAGCGCGAAGACAATTCGGTTAACAACACAGAAACATACGTTAACGTCTTCCTCTCCGTTCTCTTACCTTTATTTTTGGGCATATTCTTTCACGCCTCAGTCACGTTAATCCCGCTCGGTAGAAACGACTCACAGTTAAACAATAACTGTTTCACAATAGTAAGCGAAAGCACAGGTCTAAATTAACTGAATAGGACGAGAAGCTAGCTAGTCACTGCTGAGTCTCAGCCGGTTTGCGCATGCGCCCGCCAAGTCATTCAAAACTCCGTTGCTTTATTGTAATAAGTGATTGTTACAGAAACAATTGCCTGCCATTAGTGGTGTAGAAGTAGAGATATCTAAATGTAAAAATACACTGCTACGAGTAAAAGACATGTACGTAAAGTATAGAGCTATTATCAGCATAATGTGACGATGTGATGTGATGACTCATTCCATGGAAAATTATTATCATCGGTTCTTTATTAGTCTACTAATGCATCAGTGTATATGTAGACTTTTATTGTTGTAGTTGGTCGAGGTGGAGCTGTTTTTTTTATCCACTTAATGCACCATGTGCTGTGCTCAAGTTAGATACTAATTTAGTATTTGTATGTAAATTCTTACTATACAAAATAGTGGTAAAATTGTGAAATATAGGCTTGAATGCAGTGCAAAGACAGGACAGATTTGGGGTTGGATTAGGAGGAAAACCTTGGCGATGTCAAAGGAAAGTTGTTGATGTTAAAAGAAGTGGATTAATCATTGTTGGATGTGTGTCACAGACACAACTGAAGATGGCACTGGAAATAACTGAGTTGGATGTTTACATGTCATGAGCTCCACTAAAGGATGTTGTTGATGGAGGATCTTATTAGGTTGATTGAGGCAGATTTAAAGAATGTAAAGAGTTTATGACAGTCACAGAATGTTCAAGATGAGAAAAGGTGTGAAATTAGATCTGGTTAGTTGCGTTTTGAATGAGAAATCTTCCTTGTTCGGATCAGTTACTCAGTCAGGCCTTTTGTTCCCAAATCCATTCAGTGCAGAGATTATTGGACATTTTGACACATCCATCTTGTGTGTTGTCATCATTTTTGTTCGCATTAAAGAAGGGAAAAATACCTGTTGGTGGCGGTAATCACTGTAATGCACCAATTCTGACAATAAAACTCAAAGTAGAAGAAGAAACATAAATCTCGCGAGAGTTGACTTGTTGCAGGAAGACGTGGGCGGTGGAAACGTGAGTTGGAGAGAGAAGTGCCTAGAAGAGTTAGTTGTGTTGGAGAACAGGAAGCGTAGCTTAGTGTCATCTGAAAAATAAAAACTATGGTTCGTGTTTGCGCATTTCCCAACTGTGCCAACAAAATGTCAAACAACACTCCGCGCAGCTTTCACAGACTGCCTTTATTCAACAGGGAAACGCTGAAGTTGTGGCTCCTGGTGCTACAAATGGATGCTAACACTCCAGTACAGAAACTGCGGCTTGCGGACTATCGGGTCTGCAGTGATCATTTTGACCGGGATGACTACTGTCAGCCAAAGAGACGAAGACATCCTGTACCAAAACACTTTTTCCTAAAGAAAACTGCTGTTCCACGACTGAACAGACCTGCTGCAGACAGAGAGGAGGTAAAAATATTAGCTGAACGTTTACATGACAGACTTAATGTTTTACTTACAGACTGTATGACAGTATAAACAGTTCTCAAGTCGACTTGACGTCGGATTAATGGCGATATATGACACAAGTAACGATTAAAGAGAGACATGATCGCCGGCAGATATAGGCTATATATAAATAAGAACACAAAACGAACATGACGCAAAAAAGGGAACTTTTGAACAATTTGTTGACGTTTGCGGTGTTTTGAACAGGCATCAGCAGTCACCTGTAGTCATTCACCATGGTCCTCACATTAAACACAAACACAAAAGAATAAACACAAATATACTTAACTAACATAAGCAAGGAATGTATTTCCTGGTTGGTAGACGAGGGGTCCTCAAGCCCCGCCCACGACACATCTGGAAATATCACCTGTGCTGCAGCAGTCTCACTCAATACTGGATCAATTTCTCGATTTTGTTGTCCCCATTAGTCGCATGGACAGAAAAACATGAGCAAACAGGGCCGAGGTCTGTGTCCTACAGATCGAAATGCGTCAAAAACAAACAAAAAAAAGTTTTCTGGTTCTTTTCACACAATTATAAACTGCTGTCATTTTTGGCTCAACATTTCAGATAGCACACAAACGCGAATAACTTGATTGTCTCGTTATGATGGAACCTGATATATCATGCAGTAAGTGAACAGTCAGTTCTCGAAGTTGATGTGTTGGAAGCAGGAACAATGTGCAAGTTTAAGGATGAAACTTCTGATTGACGCTGTGGAAACTGGTGAGTTAATGATGAGCTAAAATTCATGGCTTAAATTTGAAAGCTCTGCCAACGAAAGAAAACCTCTTAAAATTGGCTTAAAATATAGTACTTGAATAAATGTACTTAGTTACTTCCCACCACTGTGAAAAGCACATTGCATACAGCAGAATTTACAACAATGACACTATTTCTTCCAGGTTCAGTTCAGCGCTGTATTCCTCCGCGCCACCAGGGGGCGCACTGTCCCTCCGACGCGCTGTTGATGTTTTGATTTTCCCAGAGAGAAAAATAGACATTTTGGTTGAGCGCAGCTACTGAACGAAGTCTGGTGACCCTCCTGCACCGAGTATTAGCTGACTGTCTTCCCTTTCTGGACATTTAGATGTGCGTTTCAACTATTTGCTTCTTCCGATAAATAGCCAGCTGGTGCAAAGTTTAAAAAATAGCATTATATACTTCCGGCTGGAACTTGGAGCCGCTTAGCACGTTAGCTACCTTGTTGCTAAGCTAGCTGCAGTGTTTCCAGCTAACCTGAGCAGCGAGCCTCGGCTGTGATGGCTGACTTCAGCAGCAGGATTGTGGTGAGTGAGTGCTGTTGACCATTGATTAAATAGAGAAAGTAGGTCAGCAGGAAAATAAATGCCTCTGCTTCTTTCTGCACCGAATAACAAATAAAATATGTTTTATAGCAGAGCTCGTTGTCATATTGGTTACTTTCAACATGTGTTTTTAAGAGTTAGTTTATTTTTGCTGTTGATATTTTTAGTTAAAGCCTTGGGATAGAAATATTTTTATTCCCCTCTTTAGTAAAACAATTTAAAACACAAAAATATAAACATCACAACAATAACAGCGCAGAAAAGCAATAATTTCAGGTAAATAGAAAAAAATGTGATCACATATGAAAGTTTATAACTGCATTTTGAGACTTAAGTCTGGAAAACTTGCGGAACATGATAAAATCATTTGATGAGATCATTGATAGAATTAATTAGTTATTGATAAATATAGCCCTTTATATTCAGAGTGCATACAATTACAGAGTTACAGATGTTACTGCTCAATAACTGGCTCAAATTAGTTATCACAGTAAAACCAAATTAGATTCACTGTCTGGAGGTCATTGTAACCTGGTTGTGTTCGCTGTATGTTTATACTTAAACTCAAATCCTGCTTTTAAAGTTGTTTGATTTGTCGTTTTGTACAAAAATACGATCGTCTCAAAAGTTTATTCTGGATCCTCATCCTCATTTCTGTTTTCTGAGTCCTCAAATATCAAAGAAAGCTCTGTTGATTTCATGATACCAAATAGGGATCGATCGATATGTTTTTGTCAGAACCGATACAGATAACTGATATTTAGTACTGATATACATTCACAGTAAAAATGAAAATCTTACTGTCAAAATGTAGAAAAACTAGTGATGGAATGTAACAACTGACAATTTTTTTGCATAATTTTGAGGCTCTTTCAGCGACTTTATATTTCCACTCCGCTACATTTTGGAGGCAGATATTGTACTTTTTACTCCACTACATTTATTTGATAACTTTAGTTACTTTGCAGTTTGAGATTATTCAGTGTTGATAGGCTGTTACTCATGACGTGTAACTGATCTGAGCGCAGAGTTCAGAGAGAGGTGGCTGCATCTGAGCCAAAGTAGTGCATTTTTACCGATAATCGGAAAAATACTGAATATCAGATCGGATAATTGAGTCTATCCCTAACACAAAATGAAACACAGCATTACCTGCCAGCTGCATACTGTAAAAACAAAGCAGCACATGTGATGTAACGAACAGCGTCTCTGTTTCTCTCTGTTAGACGCCTCCTGAAGACCAGGAGGTCGGAGGCGGAGCTGTGGGAAAAGCGATGTCGTCCTCAGTCGTGTCAGGAAATGGAAACTGGGACGGCGCAGGCGGGATGGACCAGATAACGGTGGTGAGAATAGACGACACACACATTGCAGAGGAGCAGTCTCATGTCAGGGGGAAGTTGAAAGACGGCGCTGCAGAGTTCTATGAGGTGGTGGAATACTCGATGCCTCTGGAGGAGGAGGAGGAGGTCGTGTTAGAGGAAGAGGAGGACAATGTTTTTGTCATTGAGTATTCGAATCCTGAAGAAGAGGGAGAGAGCTACAAGTTCACGATGTCCGTGGACAGTTCGCTCCCGGCCAAAAAGCCAGTAATCAGACACCCTGTGGTCCGAGAGACCGTCAGAGCTCCGTTACCTGTGATGTCCAGACCGGCGAGGCCGAGACACGAGGCGAGGCAGAAGAGGAAGCTGATCAGAGACGAGGAGGTCAGAAAGGAGGAGGTCCTGAGCAATAAGAGTGTGTTGGAGCTTGGAGAGAACTACCGCGATGTGATGGGAATGAATTCAGGACCAGATAAAAGACTGGTGTGCTCACTGTGCCCGCCGCCCGGCAGGGTCTTCAAGAGAGGCGCAGGCTTGGCCGTACATTTAAAACAAATGCACCACATGGTGCAGAAGAAGACGTTCTTCTGCACGTCGTGCCAACAAACGGTTCGCACTCAGATCGAACTGGACGCCCACACCAAACGCCACGCCAACCAGGACGCCGTGTTCACCTGCCACCTCTGCTCGGCGGAGGCAGAAAACGAGACGGGGTTCAAAGGGTCGAGGTTGGGTCTGAAGTCGCACCTGGAGAAGGAGCACCCGGGCGTCATCCCTCGCTGCGACATCTGCAACAAAGGCTTCAGGTCGCTCGCGTCGTACCTGGCCGATCAGTTCAGGCACGTCGGCAAGTCGCCCTTCTACTGCGCCAAGTGTCAGATCTACGAGATGACTGAGAGGGGTCTGAGCATCCACAACAAAAACCACGACAAGAAGAAGAAGCTGCAGGAGTCCGAGGAAAACCACCTGCAGAGTCAGACGCTGGGAGTCCCCACCATTGCCGATAACTCTGCCACAGACGACTCTGACTTCTGACACGTTCTTTTTTCTTCCACGTGAGTTTAGACTCTGTCGGAATGAAGTCTGACATTTATGCGTCTTTGACTAAACTGAACTGTGGACACAACTGTTTGTTTTTTTGTCACATTTAAGAAACCTTTTTTTTTTTGTTATTTCAATATGTGCCATGAGTTTTCTACCTACAGCTTCCATCAGTGTGTCAGAGTAAATACAGTTGTTATTGTGGCCTCAGTGTAATGAAAATGATGTTTTTGCACAACCTGGGTCTTGTTTATGTGTTTTTGGCCATCAGGCTGATTGAATATTTTAATTTCTTTTCCCCAGCTTCATTTAAAGGAATAAAAACATGCTTACAGGCGGATTTGCTGAGATTGTGATGAGAAGATTAACACCAGTGTGTTCCCGAAGCTCTGTGATCGTCTACTCGCTCCTTAAAGCTCGCTGATTAACACAAAATGTTTGTTTAATCCACAATAACCACTGACACAAATAAAGATTTATTTTATTATTTTTCTAGTTTATTAGTTAAGTTTATTTCAATCAAATGGAGAGCTGTCCCCCAAATCACTCCTTATTGCATATTTATTTATAATCATTCTGTGGTCATGAGCGGTGAACATGTCCAGTATAAAGAATATATATATTCTTTGTTATTCCTTAAATCATTTTTTGACCCCTCAGATTTAAATTTGGACCCTCCCAGGGGTCCCGCCCCGCAGATTGGGAATCACTGAGTTGTGTGGAGTCATTCTGCGTCATATTGAAAGTTTAAATCATCACTTGGAGCCTGTTCAAACCCAAAACGTAGATTTAAAAACCCGCCGATGATCAAAATATTATATATTGAGACCGTTTGACACAATGTTTTACTTGTTTATGAATAAAAACATTTTTATTTAATAGACAAATTGAAAAGTCAAATGTTAAGCATGAATATTTTCAGAGGATGAAACTAATGTTAAAGGTGCTAAAATCACTGAAATATGAACTGGGTTTGGTGCATGAACACTGAACTGAAACTGGTTTTCTTTCTTTTCTGTTTTTATTATCCTGGTGTCTTTATTTATTTTCTCTGACATCATTAAAAGAAAATGCCACTAATTTGTTTAACATGATATTTTTTAAAGGTAATTAGCCCTAAACACAAAGTGCAGCTGAGCCTGATCAGAATGTCACTAAATTACAGTTCGGTTGGACTTTTATGGTATTTTATTCTTGCTAAGTTGTTCTGCAGCTGCAGACTCAGTTTGATCTGTTTTCTTCACTGAATTGATGTGATCAGCGCTCGATGTCTCTGGTCTGTTTCAGACTCATGAAGTAAACCAGACCTGACTGATCTCATCAGCTCTGAGTCGACCTGTGGAGGAAGTATTCAGGTCCTTTACTGAAGTAAAAGTTCTAACACCACACTGTAAAAATACTCTGTAACAAGTACAGCTGCAACAATTAGATTGTTGAAAGAAAATTAGGAACTTTTAAAGCAAAAAAAAGTCAAACATTTGCTGGTTCCAGCTTCTTAAATGTGAGGATTTGCTGCTGATGAGCTTTTTTATTTTGACATTTTATAGACTAAACAATGAATCGATAATGGAAATAATCATTGGGTGCAGCTCTAGTTACAAGTGAAAGTCCTGCATTGAAAACTTGAATAAAAATATGCAATTATAATCAGGAAAATGTACTTAAAGTATTAAAAGTAGAAGTAGTGAGTGCAGTAAAATGTCCTTTGTGACAGCTGTTCTATTATATGTGATGTGAGTATGTGATTGTTGCTCCTGCATTAATATAAAAGCAGGATTTTACTGTTGGAGTCGGTTGAGGTTGAGCTCATTTTTGATTTGTAAACACTCAGAAAATTGTGAGAAATGCCGTCACAGTTACCCAAAGTGAAACCTTCAAACCCTCAACATGATCACAAATACATTCAAACCATTCAAAGGAAAAGTGGAAAAATGGTTTAAACGATTATCAAAATAGTTTTTGAGAAGTTCAATTTAGAACAAAACGTATTTTAGAAGAAAATCTTCAAGCTGTGAAGTGTTGAATGAGAGTCGTGGAGCGTTTATTAGCTGATTATCCTTTTTTAAAATTATTTTTAATAGAAAGTCCAACTCTCACTGCAGGTACAAAAACAGAGAGCTGGCATAGCAGCAGGACTGAATGTCTCTGACAGGATCAGATAACGGAGGAAGAGGAGGAGGAAGAAGAAGAAAGCTATTCCCCTGTTCATCATTACAGAAAATCATTCCTTTTACATTCCTTTATCCCAGAGCTGTACATCGATAGACCAGGCAACGATCAGCAGTAATATGTTTCATGGTTTATATAAAAAAACAAAGAACATCTATACGTTGAGTCTCAGAGCGGTGAAAGTTTCATCCCTTTGTGCTGACAGACTTCAGGTGAGCTCGGGGAGGAAGCTGTTTTTCTTTTGTTCTTTTAAAGCGCTCGCGGCTGATTGTTCGCTCGGTTCAAAGCTCGGGTGAGAGGAGGCGCACAGGTACACGATGAGGTCCGCCAAAGACCTGAATACTGAACTCTGGGATCAGGTCCCGTGTTGGAGGTCACATCTGACAGCTTTTCACAAGATCGCTTTCAAACTCAGTTCGTGTTGTAATTCAACAGCCAGTTCACCCAAACTATAAAACATTTCATCTGTTGAGGTTTATTTATTTATGTATATTTTATTTTATATATATATATAAACAAATAAAATACAATTATTTTATTTATATTTCTTAATCTTTTCTACAAAGTTTGGTTTCAGTTGTAGAAATACCAAAGTCTAAAAATACTCCATTACAAGTAAAACTCCTGAGTTAAAAGTGTTACTTCAAAGTAAATAAGTCAGTAAAAGTACTCATTATGTGTAAGTGTAGAATATATTAAATATTCACTTTTATCCCCAACAAATACACGTAAAACATTTTAATGTTCATCAATGTGGGGCTCTACTGCATCATATCGTCAGAATATCATGTTAAAAATAAATAGTTTTTTAAGGAGTGTTTTATTTTTGTGACCACGAGTTCTGTCAGATGTTTCCCCTCGAAACCTAAATATTTCACAATAAAACCAAAAACAGAACAAATGTGTGCAGCTGAACTTTGACCCCTGGATAAAACACACACACTGACGCATTAGTGTTAAAGATAGATTACAAAATCTTTGAATACTTTATATACTTAAGGAGGATTTGAGTGCAGGAGTTTTCCTTGTGGAGTACTTTTATATTGTTGTATTGGTGCTTTTACTCAAGTAAACGAGGAAGTAACTTGTAGTAATAAACCAAATTTTTTTAGTTTGGGTGAACTTCAATATTTTCTCTGATGATCCTCCAAGATGGCGTCCATACTTAAAGATATTTTTGAATGCTGAATACAACTGGAGTGTTTGTGAATGTACCCGGTGGCTGTTTTTCTTTCTTAAAGATCGTGGGAGATTTGATGCTTCAGGGACGAGACGTCACTTTCGTAAAGGAAAGACTAAATAAATGCCTCCCGGTGTCCTGCTCACCTCCCGTCGCTCACGTCTGTGTGTTCGTTCACCTCCCGCCTGCTGGACATAGAAAAATGCATCGTCTTGATTCATGGAAACCTGAGTTTGTTCGACACGTGTGTGTATATTTACAGTTCAGCTCCTGTCTGCCGCTCATACGTAGACTCGGCTCACACAGAAGCAGATGAGAGGCTGAAGCTGGAAGCTCTCTCTCGGCTTTTTCCTGCTTTGGCCTGTCAGGTCGCCTCGTTTCCAGGTAAACACAACGTCCTCCTGTTTGTTTTGAGGGGGGGGGAGGAAGTGCAAATGTCGCCCGTCTCCTCGAGTTAACTGAAATTTACTGACACGTCTTAAAGCTGCACAAGGCAAAAAACACCAAAATGATTGTTTTATCAGCCTGAAAGATGCTTTAGATTCTCCAGCATTTTCTGCCACTTTATAACTACTCTACTACATTTATCTTAAAGCTTCAGTAAATAAATGTATTACTACAGATTACATGTTGTTTTAAAGCACCAGAGTCACACAATAACACAAACTGACTGATTGAGGCAGCGGTGAACCGGCAACTCCTGTGTCCCACCAGGTAAAATGACTGGTGGCTTTGAGGAGATATTGGCTCTAACAAAAAGGTCTGTTTCTGTCGGGACCCTTTCCATAATGTTGTCAGACACTCAGAGTAACAATCTCAGCCTGTGACACGGACACACTTCAACGGGTGCAAGTAGTACGTTACAGCCAGCTGACATCTACTGGACAAATTCCCAAACTTGTACCTATTAGTCATTAAAAAAAATAAAATAGGGTCCAGTTTATCCTTAAAGTTTAGTTTTGATTGCAGGACTTTTACTTTCTACACTAAGTTTACACTGTAAGAGCACAAGAACATTTACTCTTCTCTTCGCCACCAGAGGGCGCCGCAAAATGAAAGCTTGCCTTGTGCAGCTTTAAAAACAGACAAATCCAGTTTAAAGGCGGAATCTGAATTTTTCAAACAAATCAGTGTTTTCTGTCAGATGAAAATATTTGGACTCAGTCAACAAAACCCATGAAAAGACCAAAACCAACAGTTAAAACACACCAATAAGTCACGCTGTCACATATCCTACACACACCGTCCTGCTGCCACAAATACTCACTAGAGCAACAAATATGGATTCATCCGCCGCTGGAAATAGTCCCCAACAGATGCACCGTTTCCTCCAGTTTTAGGAAATGTTTTTTTAAAATGAAACCACATATTTGTGAAAGATTTAAATCTTCAGTAGCCGAGAGCCACAGACAGGAAGTCACAAAGTGTTGAGAGACATTGTTGGTTTTGGTCTTTTCACAGGATTTGTGTCTCGTCATTAAAACCTGTGAGGACAAACGCTTGATTTCATACCCAGTATTAATCTAAGATTTGGACACAGACTGCTAGATTTAAAAGTGGACTTGATCTGCAGGCAAAAGGTAAAATACTGGAAGTGTAGGAAATCAAGCTCCTGAGAGAGTAAATGCTTCCGTTGTCTTTCCCAAGTCTTGATTTGTTTTTTGTAGTTCTGCAGGTGACTCCGAACACGACTCTGCCGCTAGCATCGATTCACAGCTTCTCTGCAGACGGCGTCATCTCAGAGGCTACTTGAGGTTTAAATAGAGGATCTACAGCTACAGCAGAACCGTGACGACAGCATCACAACAACGATCCGAGCTCTTTCAATGCATACATGAGATTACCGTGTTCCTATGTTCAGATTTCCCCGTTTGAAGTAAATAAATACAGTACTGTTATTTTCCTGACGCGCGCTCGGTCTCCGGGTCCGCGAGGCGGCGCTGATTGTCCGAAGCAAAGACTCGACAGGTTTTTCATTACAGCTGCAGCTGAGGAATAACCAATCAGAAGAGTCCGTTAAGGTGCAGGGATGGCGGAGGGGGGGTGGGTGGGTGGTCTCGGTTGTTCCTATTTGGCGTTAACGGTTCCTGGGTCCATCAGTAGTCTGTCCCACCGGACCGGATCAGAGAGAAGGAGGGTGGGGGTCCGGCGGAGGTCAGATAGAGGTCAGAGGGCGGTGAGGGGGGGTTAAAGGTCACAGAGCGGTGGAGGTGATCTTCTTCATGCCCCTCCGCTGGGCCAGAGTGGAGCAGCCCACCGGCTCCAGGACCGGAGGGACGTTCCTGTTGAGAGCCGAGTAGGTGGCAGCCATCGCTCCCTGGGGGGAGGGGCACACAGAGTCAAACTCCTGAAACTATTGATCCATTAATCAATCAATTAGTTAACTGACAACAGATTTAAATGAGTTTTAAACTGTTTCAGTTACTTGAATACTTTCTAGGACGACTATTCTGCCACATTTGTTCTGTTAAATTAAACATTAAATAAACCAATTGAGGCGTCACATGTTGTGATGTTGAAACCTCTTGTTGCTGGATCTGGTCTGAGGGTTTTTATTGGCTGTCACAGAAATCTGCAGCACAAATTCTTCTTCTTCTTCTACACACAACAGTTCACACTCGTCTGCATGCCTTCGTTATGAAATGTAATTTGCATGGAGGATTTATCCCTGGTGTGAACTGGCTCTCAGTCAGCAGCACAAACATGCAAATGAGTCGTTTCTGATGTTGTAGTGATTCATACGTTCGTAGGAATCAGTGCAGATGGTGTGTGTGTGTGTGTGCGTGTGTGTGTGTCACCTTGACCAGATGTGGTGCGTCCTGTCTGTTGAGGGTGTATTTGGGCAGCTGGTCTCTGTGCGTCACCCAGGGGTGTCGGAGGACCTGACCTGCCGTGAGGCGCCGGTGAGGGTCGACGTGCAGCATCTTGGACACCAGGTCCTGAGGGGGGGGGGGGGGGTCACACATGAGCTGAAAACTGAAGTCTTAACATGAAGCACCAGAGACCCAACTTCTAAACTCCTTCAGAGTTCATCCATCCATATCATACATTTTCTGATGACCTGAGAGCAGAAATGATTTGTAATGTAACTTTTAAACGCACAATATGTAGCTTCTGCCACTAGGGGTCGCTCAATACAAATAAAGGAAACGTGCATCTACTCATGGACGAGAGGCTCGTGCTCCTGACAGGGCGGGATGGAAACATTAATGGCGTCCTCCTCGGCTGAGATGTAACGTTAGCTAGCCTCTCATCCATGAGTAGATGCACGCTTCCTTCTGCGCAGTGATACAGAAAGAAAATAGTTCCTCC
>JBBPCS010000002.1:10325886-10336733 GCA_037974645.1 Hollardia meadi
TGTGTGTGTGTGTGTGTGTGTGTGTGTGTGTGTGTGTGTGTGTGTGTGTGTGTGTGTGTGTGTGAGTGTGTGTGTGTATGGTCGTGCAGTGAATGCACTCAAAGTTAATACCGTCTGCCAGAGCAGTGCTTCACCAAAGCTGTGTAACGACGAGCTTATTACGCTGAGTTTTTTACAGCTGGAGCCTTCAGGGTAACCAGTAATCATTTTATAACTTATTTCTCAATCTCATTGATCTTTAGCAATCACGTTTAAATGTACAACTCTTACAAAAGAGGATTGATATGTTAATGGATTAAATTGTCAAATATCCTATAATTCTTGCAGGTTACTGAGGCCCAAACTGTGAGAAAATAAGAAACGGCATGGAGGAAAGAAGCAGTCGAACGGAGACAACTATCACGTGGGAACCATCTGTAACTCAGTGCCACAGAGGGAAGAAGAAGAAGAAGAGGGTTAACTGGCAGGGAAGGTTTAGCTCTGCTGGGGAGGAGGAGGAGGAGGAGGAGGAGGAGACGCTCCAAGACGTACAAAACGGCAGAGCAGGCGCCCAGTAAAAGCTGCTATACATGAAACAAGGTGTGCTCCACGTAAAAGAGAACGGACGTTCATTCAGTCAGTGCGGAAACATGCAGGAGGAATTAACGTGCAATTACACTAAATCAGAGAAGAGTTCCTCCAGGTAGGAGTGGTTTAGATAGGATTTGTCTATTTTACCAACACACACCATTTGACACGTGTAAAAGTGGATTTCCTGTGGAGAAACACAAATGATTAAAAAAAGGTGCAGGTTAAAGGATCACTGGGATGAGGATGGATGTACGGGGAGATGAACCGATTCGGATTTGATTCACACAGACAATAAATATGTCACGGCAAAAACATGCACAAATCAACAACTCGGACAAAACCCGACCCACAAACTGTCAACTGTGTGTATTATTCTGTATTCGAACAATTGTCAGGACGGAGGACTGAGACGAGGACAGGTCAGTATTGGGGAGATGTAGGTGAAATAAACAGACAAATTGTTCCAAATGGTGTTCTTTATCGTTGAATAGCAGCAAAACAAGTAACTCTCTCTGACTCTCAAACGATGTGCGTGTTTGAGAGACAGCGAGAGGAGAACAGAAGGTGGAAGGTGGACTACTGCACGCAGCACCCGCCCACCTGAACCTGCAATATTTTCTTGTAAGCAAACCCAAATCCGCCTGACCTGAATAGAGACGTGGGGGAGGTGTGAGAGAACTCTGGGAGGTTTAACACCAGGCGGGCAGCGGGATTAGTTGCAGATTTCCAATGTCTGTCGCAGGGGCTCCTTCTATAATTTGGTAGCTTTAATAGTTTGAAGCTTATTACTGAATAACTAATTTATATGAGTCTGTCAGCATAAATAAACATTCATGCTGTCATAGCCTCTAAAAGCAGGGATGAACCAATCACACTTTCTCTCTGCCGATAACAATTCTCATCCCGGGGTGTCTTCCAATCATTTTTATGAAAGGTAACATGAGGCCCGCTGGTGGCCCGCCATGACTGAATGAGGGGGATTTGCTCGTTAAAACATTAAGCAGACGAAGGGTGACAAAAACAAAGCAAGCTGTCAGGCTGACACCTGAAACTGTGGCGACCTCAAGCAGCAATACGTTTAAAAAACTGTGAGAAAATCTAGTCCAACTTCTAAGTGTGAGGGTACTTTATCAGCCTTCATCAAGGCATCAACATACATGCATTTGTTATATTACAACAGTAAACTGCTTTAAAGTCCAGCAACTTCCTGTGCAATCAGACAGCAAACATAACGTGGCTATGATTAAACCACGTGGGGGTCAATCGAGTCAAACAGGAAGCATGACGACGCTCTTACCTTCAATCATGTCCGGCGCCTTGCCCTGCTTCATCACACCTCCTGTGCAGAACGACCTGGTCGTCAAGGACGCGGCCGACCGCAGCAGCAGGAACCTGAAGCCCACATGAGAAAAAGCAAACAAACAAATCCTGAGTTGATCTAATTATAACCATCCAAAAGGCATCTGATCTGTCTTTAACCCCGCCCTGCTGCTCTGCAGAGAACAGCTGAGCAAACAGACAGACAGACACAATCTCAAATATAATTATGAATATATTAAAAAAAACAACTCTTTATTTAATTTTTATGTATATTTAAGTTCAGATATTTTCCTATTGTAAGATAAAAATAACAACAAAATGTTTCCTTCTCATATCCCTTTCTACTATACCATCACTATTTGGGTGTAAAACCTTTACGCTGTTGTATTTCAGAGCCAAAAAATAA
The DNA here is from genome assembly GCA_037974645.1 of Hollardia meadi. Taxonomy (NCBI): domain Eukaryota; kingdom Metazoa; phylum Chordata; class Actinopteri; order Tetraodontiformes; family Triacanthodidae; genus Hollardia; species Hollardia meadi. The sequence continues at coordinate 10,328,183 of JBBPCS010000002.1, forward strand.
TAATTTGATAACTAATTACACTGCAGATTAAGATTTTACATGCATTATATATGCGTTCAAACAATATAATGCACATTTAAGACTTTAAATTCCACACTTTATACACAAAAGTCTGTGAATTAGTTTAACCTGCTCCAATAACCAGTGAAATTCTTTGTTATAGCTGTTTATACTAAGAGTACTTATTTATAGCAGTGGTATGAACGTGACACGCCCCTTATGTACACAACGAATCCCCAACCTGATGGGCCTGGTCAACTATTCCCAGGTGGAAATGATTTATTCATTCATCTAGAAAAAAAGTCATAAAATAGTTCTACAACTGAAATACCACAACAAATCATTGACACAAGTAAGGTTGCGAGGATGCTTGGCGTTCCTGACATCAATTAGCTAGCTAAATATGCTAACGGTTAGCGGTTCTGTGATTAGCAAGGTAAAGCAAAACGTCCCAGGCAGCATTAACAGAACTCCGAACGGCGTTTTTAATCACACTGACCTCGGTGAGAGCATTTTAGTGTTCGGGGTGTCAGCGTTAAAGTTCCAGGGGTCCAAACAAAGCTGGTGAGCTGGCTAAAGAGGAGGAAAATTACCCTCTTCAGAGGAAGGCGGCGGCAGTCAGAACCAGAGGACAGCTTCCGAGTTAGCGTTGGGCCACGCCCACTGTCACTGACGCAAGACGCACGCTGTGAACCGATAGTTTTCCCACCCGGAGTACAGTCTGTCAGGCAATACTCCTGACTTGGCAGAACTGTCCTGAAGATCAGAGGCGGAGTGACGGAAGAATTCCAGACCTGGATAAACAGACAGAAAAATGCTGCCTCCATGGTATATACAGCCATTTTTTGTGGCTGTTAAAAAATTGTGCCACCACTGGTAGAGTTAAAGGGAGGGTAGGGGGTAATCGCCCCCTGGTGTCCCCATGTTTTTTAAAAATGCAGCAGAAGTGCCCCCTTGGATGCCTCTGTGGTCGATAAAAACACGATAAAGTACACTCTAGGTTGCCTTCCCAATGGAGAAAACGTGATGAAGTGGCACAAGGCGAGCAACTACCCAGCCTGTAAAAACAGTTGTGTAATGTCCTCTGTGGCTCTGTAGGAGCTTTGTCCAGGCTGAAAATAACACTGATGACGATGCCATCAGTGATTTGTGACCTTATCCCACTCTTGGCACAAAGACACAGAACACCTGCATCAATTCTGACCATACTTTTTCTGAAATGCTTCTCCTACAAGTTCTCTAACTTTGTTGAGGTGTCCTATTAAATTGCTGGAGTGCCACTTTAAGTTTAGGATCTGAATGTTTTTTTCCATTCCCTGCATGAGCCTGTAACAGTAAAGTGATATAGCTGTAGCCTCATCTAACCCTGCTGTCTGTGAGAGGTGGAATTTTCCAGTTGTGTGACTAGCGTGGGGTGTGTTGAGCTGCTTTAAGTGCATGGAGTGATCATTCTAGTCCCTGCAGCACTATGATTGTTCTTTACAGTTTTAGGGACACAGAGAAAGAGTTTACATTTTCTACTTGAGTACATGTTTTACAACTCGAACACGATAAAGATGCAAAACCTCTACAGAGCATTTTTTTTATTAAGGTTTAAGTAGAAAACTTCAAAAATTATGCCTTCGCCGTTAAAAACAAAGAACTTATGACAAGTATCAAAACAGACTCCGCACGCAAGCGGCTCCGATTGGCTGACAAAAAGGCCTGAGGTTGTCGCTGATTCGTCAGAAATCTGAGAGCAGTGGCGACCGACCAACCACATTCCAGCGCGAGCCGGGTATAAAATCACCGATGTAAACAAAGGAGAGCACAGTTGAAACGGCAGCGACCCAGCCGAGGGTGATTTCTACTGAATGTTCTTGTCTCGACAAACGCGTCCGGACCAGCGGCTGACTGTGGGGAAATAGCCACTCTGAAGCGAATGAAGAAGCATCTGATCTTTCACTTCACATTCAGAGGTCTTCTAACGAGAGGAAAAAAGAGTAAAAGAAGAAAATGGAGTATAAATTACGAAAAGCTGAACCTAGGGACGTGTCTGATATATTACGACTGGTGAAGGTAGGCCCGGGACCAGAACCGACCTGAAATGTGGTCTGAACGTGCTTTAAAATGATTTTATTGGATATGAATCAAACATAACGTTACAACTAGCTAGCTAATTGTTGGCTAACGAGTCAACCAGCTGGCTAGCAAATTGTTGGTTAATGGTTCAACTAGCTAGCTAGCTAATTGTTGGGTTAGTTAGCCTTAACGTGAACTGACATCTGACATATTGTCGACGTATGACTGCGTCTTAATCGATAGGGACATTTATTTTATGGAAGTGGCAGGTGGGAAAATGTCCGGAGGATGTCCGAGTGTCAGATTAGTGACGGTGGCCTTTTGTTAAGAGCCAGACGAATCATATCCGGTTTGACTGCCGGTTTTCCTTATATGGTCACTCTTACGACCTGCTTATGTACTCATCAATGATGAAATGTTATAGTTTTTGTAACTGCTGACATGAATGACATAACCAGGGGCTGCTACTGATGATTATTAGAATTGTTTTGAATAATTCAATAATCAGCCTATTAAATATTAAAATCAGTTGGGTGATGGTATCCAACACCTTCTCAGCAATAAACGTATCATGTTCTTATCCTTCGGGTACCAGGAACTTGCAAAATACGAGGAGATGGAGAATCAGGTGACACTGACTGAAAAAGGTGAGCTTTTAAATCTACACCCACAAACACACGACTTCCTATTATTCTGCAGCTTGTGCTCAAAACTGTCATTTCCTTGTAGAACTCCTTGAGGATGGATTTGGTGACACCCCGTTTTACCATTGCATCATCGCTGAAATCCAAGGAGAGAGTAACAGCAGTGACGGTATGAACCAACCCACCTCCTCCTATAATGAAAAAAAAAAAGTGCACAAAACGGCACCAGGGAGATCAAAGAACTCAAATGGGTTCATCGGGTTCAATGTTGTTTACAATATTGCACAGCAGACATCTTGACATGCTTAGGGGAGGTCCTGTTATTGTGTGTGCTGGTTCACTGTAACGTAAACCAAGCTGTCGTTATTGTTATTAAGACCACCTGTGCATTCCTGCTGTGCAGCCAATCCACTATTAATCTTGTCAGATGCTCGGCATTGTTTTTTATTGCTGCCATATGTCCTCTTGTCTTACCTAAATGCTATACAGTATGTGCTTCCTGGTTTTGTAAAATAACTATAGGTATAATTATATGAAGGGAGGCCTGTTTGTGAAAGACGCCCAGCTGCAGCTGCTTGGCTGCAGATGTTCACTCTTTTTTTTTTTTTTTTATAAACAAGCTCAGACCACTGTACAAAAGTGAAGCCAAAACATCCCGGATACTAACGCTGCCATCTTGTGCTGGTGACGTCATTTGGAGCCAGAGTCTGTGCAGTAGTGATCGGGAGGTGGAGCCGCGTTATCCAGTTCCCACCCATACACCCGCCTGCCCAATCGATCCCAAATTGATTTGAAGAGATGCCATTAAGCTGAAATCTTTACTATAGCCGCTAAGCTAAAAGTGTTAGAGTTCACCGTGTCTGAAGTATGTGGACAAGCTTGAACATGTGTACACGAAGCCGCTAGACGAGATGTGACGCAGGCTTCCAGGTAGCAGGTAAACACTGAGGCTTCTAGAGACTTTTTCTTTCTTTACATTTAAGAACAGTTGTTTAGGAGAATTCTGCAGCCCCTTCATGAGCTGTGAAGTTCCAGAAATGTTTTGTGGACTAAGATACTTCATCTGACTTTCCATCATCATGGGGGGTGAGGAGATGATGACTAAGCAAACATTTTTGGGTGAACTGTTCCTTAAAGACAAGACAACACAAGAAGTAGGCTAGAGGTAAAAAAATAGAGACATTTTGAAAGCTCTATACATTAAATACTGTACAACACAATACATTAGGCCACATGAATTGTGCACTGTGCCCAGATATTTACTAAATGTGTGTAGGTATAATGATGATAATAATAAATATATAAATGCATACAGCCGCAGGATATTTCATCGTCGCCTCCCTTGCGTCTCTCCAGGTCTGAAGGTGGTGGGTTTTGCCATGTATTACTTCACTTACGACCCCTGGGTTGGCAAACAGCTCTACCTGGAGGATTTCTACGTGATGGAGCCCTACAGAGGTAAAAGTCTAGTCCGGTTCACATTTACTTGCTTCTTAGCTGCTTCTCTATTAATGAGCTCCCTCTTATTTCATCTTTCTTTTCTCCTTCCAGGGCTGGGCATCGGCTCGGAGCTCCTGCGGCATCTCAGCGACGTGAGTACTGAACCAAAGCTCTTAGCACAGCACCGTGTCCGAACAGAACTCGGTGCTCATTTAACTCTCGTCCCTCTTCCAGCTGGCGATAAAGATGCGCTGCACAGGCATGATGTTCATCGTGGCGGAGAACAACGAGCCGTCCATCCAGTTCTACAAGCAGCGCGGTGCCGAGGACCTCTCTCAGGAGGAAGGCTGGAGGCTCTTCAAGTTCAACAAGAACAGCCTGGTCAAGATGGCCACTCCGGCTGAGGAATGACGAGAGGTCCAGCACAGGCCGCAGGAGGGCGAGGAGGAGACACGAGAGTCAGACCAGAGACGGAGAGTTTAGTAGAAGTTCAGCTTTCATAAAAGGGAATTGTGCATGACAGTAAGGATTCTGATTGTAGTTCATGATCTTCAGTAAGCTGTGAAGAAATTCACTCTGAATCACTGTGTTTATTTTAAAATTGCATGAGCTTTTCTTTGTTGGTGTTGTTGCATTTTGAGATGGAGGAAGAGTTGATATCGCTTTCAATAAACAATAATCAAATCACAAAGCTCACTCTTACTTTTCCTTTTTGTCCATTTTAATCTGCTTTTTATCCCACGAAAGGCACATCCTAAATCAGCCAATGTGCAGTAAAACATTAACTTGGCCTAACTTTAAAAAAATATCTGCAATAATCTGAGAACACTCCCAATATTGGAGTCTGCAACAAAAACGTCCCAAAACATTCTGGACGTCAATTCTGACAGTTAAGAGTCAACAGCAGTAAAAATAAAAATTAGCACCTTAGTTTGATCATTTATAGCAGTAAGTTTGTCCAAATGAGATGATACATTTTTATTATTGTGTCATGCACATAAGTTAGAAATCTTAAATAATCCATCCTGATGCTTTTTCCAAGCCAAGAAAAAAAGCAGCCAAAATACAGGCATTCAAATCAAAGATATTCTTAACTCATAATACTGAAATAAGGACAAGACAAAAGAAAATGTGATTCACTTCACATAATTCACTCAGCTTGTTGTCCTGGATGATTTGAAATCGGCCTCCTCTGTAATCTTGGTTTCAACAGGAAATCTTTTAACCATTTTTCTTCAAATCTAGCAAATAATTTTACTCTAATTGCGTTCGTTCTGCATGTTAAATTATTCTTAAGCATATATTGTAGTTCAGCCTCCTCAGAAACAGCGTGTAGCTCTGCAGCCAGTGGAGAATTTTGTGATTTACTCCAATGAAAAAACCTTGTTATTAATCCTGTTTTCTGACATGAAGCAGACGATTCCACAATCATCCACAGACAAAACGGGAACAAACGCCTAAATAATAACAAATAAAACAGCTCTATTCTACATAGAATCTACTATTTTACAGGTAGTGAAACTTGTAAACTTGGATGGAATGGTTTTACATCTTTATGACACAGAAGCTCCTTTGGACTGTTTGTTACAGGCAACAGCCTGACTTGTAAAGTGGAACCGTAGAGCCGTGATCATGACGCAAGAGAGGAAATCTCGCCGCATCTATCGAGGATAGCGTCAATATCCATCGGTAGGCTTGCTCCAAACATTTCATAATACTTGTGAAGTCAGAATAAAGTTCTATATTTTAAATATATTTTAAGTAAAAGTGAACATTCTGTCAAAACATTTGAGCAGATTTGAGGAACCTGAACACACTTGTGTTCTTTTGTTCCTCTTCGTCGAGCAGGTGACGTTTGGAAATGTGCAGTCAGGGTTTTCCAGACTTCTCCCTTTGACGTCACCGTGTTTCATGATTTCTTCTCTTTTTGTCTCACGCCGCTTTAAAAACGGTTTATAGCTGACAAATGCTTCTGGGGTTAAAGTGATTAAAGGGGCCATATTATGCTCATTTTCAAGTTAATGTTTTTTATTTTAGGTTTATACTAGAATACGTTCACAAGCTTTAATGATCATAAAACACATTATGTTTCCCATTCTGTTTATTGCAGCAGCGCCCTGTTCACCCTCTGTCTGAAACACTCTGTTTTAGTTCCTGTCTCTTTAAGGCCCCCCCTCCTGTAAAGCCCAGGCTGCTCTGATTGGTCAGCTGGCCCGCTCTATTTGAACTGGGTTGGCGATACAGACCCCTGGTGCACATCTTCTAACCTCCATCTTAGTACAGATTGAATTAATCGCTCATAAAAAGAGAAAGGCGTCTCCTCAGTCAGATGCCAGATTTAATTACATCAACATAAAGCCTCATACAGTATATACAGAGCATTATTAGACATGGACAATAAACATATTCTCATTCAGTTCATTAGTAAGTAAACCAAGCTGGAGTACACCCTTTAATGTAGCAGAGTAGCATTATTAGCATCAAACTGTGGCGTGAATACGACATGTGGGCGTGCATGTCAACATGTTTGAAACAAACAGTAAACAATGAGTGCGTGAACACTGAATGAGCTTCCTTGAGATATAAAACTGCTGAAAGCTGCACGTGACAAGATCACATGACACTCAGACGAGAGAAAAGAAGGTTGATCAGAAAGAGCTAGGCTAGCTGATTCCCCCGTTTCCAGTCTTTATGCTAAGCTAAGCTAATCGGCGGCTGGTTCCAACTTGAGCTTACAGATGTTAGAGTGGTTTCAATCTTCTCATCCAACCCTCAGCATGAAATTAAAAAGAAAGTGTTTCAACCAAAATGTTTCTTTTAAGGAGCAACTTGTAAAATAAAGCCACATTTTGAAGGTACCTCCACAAATATAGGGGGCAGCACATCACCAGAGTAACCGCCAACTGCTGTCACTGTACTGTCTGTTATGTTTGGCTGTAGCTACAGCTGCCATTAGCTCAGTTAGCCTGGAGCTAATGGTCCTACAGCTGACTGAAGTCTTTTTGAATGTTTTTAACTTCAATTACAGCCATTTCTTACAAACTAGGGAAAACACGCATCTCTGCCAAGACTGCACAAACCCCGAAATGTGTTGCTTCAATAACAGAAAATGCAACGAAATCCAGACGTCAACTTTCTCTAAAGACAAATTAAAACAGACTAAAAACATAAATGACCTCAGTAGTAGAGGTAGCATCTGGACAATGCCTTCAATTCATATTTTCTATCATTGGTCACTACCTTCAGGGATTAATAAAGGAGGTTATTAAATAATCGGTCCATAAAATGTCAAAAAAATGTTGAAGGAGACGTCTTCCAAAGATAAGAGACAAGATAAGATTCACTAATCGTGTCAGCTCTAACTCTGTGGTGTTTGCTGAGTTTTGACAGTTTCATTTCTCTCTGGTGGTCTGTGAAGTCGTGTCGTGCAGCTTTATCAAAGAATGAGGAAGTACCAGTGGCAGATATGATGGATGTTTTGCTGATCATACCAGAGCTAACATTTGCCACTGACACACAAAACTGGAAGAAACTGGAAGAGTTGAGGTCATTCGAGAAGAAACTAGGAGTGTTTACAAAGAACAAAGAAGCAGACTGATGACTGCATGACTCAAGAGGAAGCAGGAGGGGGTTCAGACATACCTCAAGCTTCTGGGATATATCATTTAAATAATCCAGTTTATGAGTCCTGACTGGTGGCACTGGGAGTTTGTTTGTGTGTGAACAAAGACGATCTTCAGGAGTCGTACAGGTGTGTTCCTGCCGTCTCAGCTGGACGGGTTGTTGCTCTCTGTTTGCTCTTTCTTCTTCAAAAAAACAGCAAAGACACAAAAGTCAGAACAGCGATTACAATAAACCATAAACGTCTTTGAATATTTAAAGGAAATGCTGAGGCCCACCTTTTTTTTGCCAAACGGTGGCTCTTTCCAAAGAGTCTCCAGGGTGTCGCAGCCCTGCTGAGCCCAGGTGTACGCCGAGTCCCGACTCACCTGGTGGAAACAATAAAACATCATGACACACAAAAAAGAAGAAGAAAAAGGAGAGATATCGCCCAAAAATGAAAATTCAGTCATTCTAAACTCAACATCAATGTCTCTTTCCAGAAATCATGACTCAAGATAATCCACAGACCTTGTTGTGAGCAGTTTCATGGAGGAACTATTTTCTTTCTGTATCACTACGCAGAAGAAGCATGTATCTATCTACTCATGGACGAGAGGCGAGCTAACTAAGCTAGCTAATGTTACAGCCATTAATGTTCACATCCCGCTCAGTCACGACGAGCACGAGCATCTAGATGCTCGTTTCCTTCTGCGCAGTGATACAGAGAGAAAGTAGTTCCTCCATGAAACTGCTCACAACAAGGTCTGTGGATTATCTTCAGTAACCGGGTCATGATTTCTGGA
>JBBPCS010000002.1:10348337-10358366 GCA_037974645.1 Hollardia meadi
AATTTGCTGAGCCGTATGTTAATGTCACCAAACGAAGCCGTGTAATTACAGCAGCACAAACTGGGAAGCTACATGCTGAAAATCATTCATCCCTGTTTGCTTCAGGTAATATTAACACATATTATTAAATTTATAGAATAATTTATAAATACATTTTTATATATTCAAATTTTACACAGCATATCATCCATACACTAAAAGAATGATGAAGGCACGCCAGCCATAGACCACTATAGATTATTTTTTAATGCTCGGCTTTTACACGGCTGATATTGCAGCTTAAAAAAACACTGGTTCAAATAATTGATTAGTCGCTTGGTATTTATCAATCAATAAAATTAATTTCACTTTAATTTTGCCAAGTTAAGAGATTACGGGACAGTGTCACGTTAGAAATAAACAGGAGGCATTGAGTGGTAAAATAAATAACCTATATTCACTTAAATTTACATGATCAGCAATTTTCTTGCCTTATTTTTCCTATAATTCTTTTTATATTCTTCATTGCTCTCCATTATAACAACCTGTTCCTCTTGATTGAAGGAGGCAGCCACACAAAGAAAGCCTGGCTCTGTCGAAACCCCAGACGTCTGCTATCGGTACAATGTTCTGATGGCTAAAGCATTCTAATAAACTGGAATTATCCTTTAATTCAACAATTAAACTAACAAAAAACCCAAAAAAACATTAGCCAAAGAGCTGTTCAGGATTTAGTGTCCAGTTCAAGGACACTCCAGCACTGTGGGGACTGTGCTTACAAAGGGCTCTAACCTTCAACAACTCATCTACCTGTCAGAAATGAAGCAGAATGTCGAGAGGAGGAAAGAGAGGGGCGATGGACAGAAAAGGGTTTGTGAGTTCAACATGCAGTGTTGCAGAATGAAAAATCATACCTTTTGAAGCCCGGGCGAACAATCACAGGCTTTGACGGCTGAGCGTTAAGGGACCGCTCGCATTTCCTGTGTTTATGTTTCCCTGGTTCTAACGGAGGAGACGAGAAAAAGACCCATAAGACGGTGGAGGAGGAGCAAAAAGAAAGACAACACAATCAAATGTTCCACGACACGTTCAGGGGTTTGCAAGTTACAGCTTAGTGAGCTCAAACTATTTCACAGCACACAAGTCAAAAGACAGGACAGTTTATAGCAACATCGTACAGTAAGGCTGATACGCACTTTCAAAAATTCAAGGAAATTACTCATTTTGCTTTTCCGCTCTCTTCAGTAGGGCTGCAACTCATTTTAACTGGCAACACATGAATAAACAGATTAAACATTGAAGGGCCGTGACTAACAATCATTCCTCTGCTGATTTTTTTTGGTTTATTCTATGAAATGTGTTCAAATAGCAACAAAAAAAAATGCACATCAGCATTTCTCAGACATTTATTGTGTACACTCAGCATTTCGAAATTGCCTGTTTTGTCCAACCAATGGTCCCAAACCCAAAATATTCAATGTTTTTCTATCGTGTATGACAAAGAAAACCAGCTGGTCCTCACATTCGAGAGGCCGAAACCAGCAAGTGTTGGGATTAAAACTCTGAAGTGATTCTAAAAATGAATTGGCTAATTGATAAACTGATCGTATCGGGTCTAGTTATTTGACTTGATCAACAGCCACATAATCCAAAAGTTTCAAGCTATGCAGACATGATCAAACGCAGAGAAGCAAATAAGTATTTTTGAGTTGTTGTCATCAAATTGTTGTTTATCAGTTCCCCCTGATAAATGACTACAAACATGGATCATGGACATTAATCCTCACTCCTTCTTCATATAAAAACTACAGCAGTGGAAAGTTCAATACCAAGAGCTGTTTAGTATCAGAACAGAACACTTCCTTTATCTTTACAGGCTCTCCACATTCGTGTAAATCTCGGTGTGGTTTCACATCAGGGAGTCTCACCCTCTGAGTGACCTGAGTTTGCTTTGAGTGAAAAGGAAAAACAACAACAGCTTGTCAGTCTGCCTCAGTGGTGCCTCAATCACTTCATGGCCAGCAGCTAAGCTAAACTACAGTGTAGCTGTCAGTCACAAAAGAACAGTAATTCACGGTGTTATGTGACTCGTTATGAAGTCAGACGTTTGTCAGTCACATTTTAGTCATGACAATAGGAAGCAGAACGCTTTGGGCAGGCAGGGCAATGCTAAAGGCAAGGCTAACGTTAGCAAAGAAGGGGGAACCGTTAAACTCACTACCTAAGTTTACATTACACTGCTATGAGCAACACAAAAGAGGGTTGGAGAAGCTAGCCTGTATTATATTATTCAGCTTTCGTTACAGCACAGAAAATAGGTATGCTACAGAGACCTTACATGCTAAGATTATAGCCCCAAAACAAAGGCTACACATAACGGTGCACATACAACTCCGGTGTCCGAAGCTTTAGGCGATGTTAGCTAATCATTTGGATGATGTGTAAGAGGTCTATATACTTCCGACACATTATAAGTACACAATGAATGCGGATATTCCACTCTATAGCTAGCTTCCTGACTAGCCAAATGAACTGTCACGATTCTCAGCAGAGGTGACGGGAGCTACGGGGGATCCGACACTGATCGACCGGGGTAACAGCTTTAGCTTAGCAGCTAAAATCCAGCCGTCTCACCTCGGCGATGCGAATCCCCACAACCCCTCTTCGACCAGGCAGCTCTGGCTCCTTCGGACATGAAGTTGTGGGGTCGATGCCAGAATCAAGAAAGCGGACGGCAGCGGTGCACTGCCATGTTATCGTCCGTCTGCCAGACGAAGAGACCCCCCACTCGGCTCTAAATTAAATGGGTAACAAACCACAGCGGTCCACAAGCTTTGCCGACGCCATTTTCTGCACCGGCGTCATTTCCCTTTTGGACGGAACTGAAGGGCGTTGTGCGGTGCGGCAAAGATCGTATATGTAGAAGATGTATCACTCGACTGTGTTACAGTTTTACCTCCAGCGCATCATTAACACCAGTTGTATGGTTTATTTTGAGGTACTTGTACTTTACTTGAGTATTTCCATTTTCTGCTACTTTATACTTTACCTAGTTACTTTTCAAATTCATATTATTAATATAAAATATAATCAACAAAAAGAATGATGATGTATTATTAGGCTAAGATAAGATTTTATTAATTTCTGGTGAAATTCACAAGCTACGCAGTAATGTAGCCTAGTAAAAAAAAAAAACCTTTATCAACTGCAACATTAATGTGATGTCGCCTTATGCATCATTAATGCATTAATGCATCAATGATTATAATTAAATAATATAATATAGCCTACATCATTTTAAAATTGACCATTTCGCATAATGTGTACATTAACGTTTGTACTTTACATTTATTTTGATACTAATACTTATGCACTTTTACTTAACTTTAAAATCTTTTAATTTTACAGTGTATTTCTACACTGTGGTATTTCCACTTTAACTTAAGTAAAAGATCTACTTCCTGTGCCACTGCAAGGCAATGCAATTTTATTTATATACACACCACATTTCAAGTACACTTAATGCAAACACCCACCAAGAACAGTAAAGGACCCACGTCCACTCCACAGACATAAAAGACAATGAGCAGGTCAGAAATGTTCTGGGGACTATTTTAAAGCTTATTCTATGGTTCATTGGGCGTTAAGAAGGGATTTAAGCAGTAGTGGGAGAAGTATTAGGTCCTTTACATAAGTATACTTAAGGGTAAAATTACTCTAATACAAGTATTGCATAAGTATTCACAGCAAAATATATTTAAAGTATAAAAACTTAAAGGGCAGCATAATGACCCCTGTCTGTGTGACATTATATCATTGGATTATTATGCGTTACTGTTCAAGCAGCAGCTTGTTGTAGCTGATGAAAATTAAATGTATTTTAACTACTTTGTAATGCTGGTATAGCTTTTTCTAAAGCAATTAATTTCTAAATAATCAATGCATCATACTTTTTAAACCTTGATTTTCCATGGCACCAGTAGGCCCGTTAAGTAATGACATTACTTTCAAAGTTAAGGTCATACTCCAAAATAACTCAGAGCTTGTAATGCAAAGACATTGACTGTGAATTAACTGTTATCAGAAATATGGTAATACAAAACAGATTTAAACTCATATATAGGTGTGTAAATTTCTGGTTTTGAGACTTTAATTATGGTATTTCAGTCAATAATGTGTTTAAAAATGTGAATATTTCAATATGAATTTATATTTAGTTCAGTTTCAAACTGAAATAATTAAACTCAAGTAGCCCACTATTCCAGGATTTGAAGTCCACATTACAGAACTACAAATTACCACATTTAGGGCGACAAAAAGCGATTTGATGGCGTCACTAAACAACGACGGACCCCCCCAGTGGATATTTTTCTTTGCTTTTTTTAGTGGAAAAAAATTTGTTAAAATTTGTTCCCCGGTAATAAACAGTTATTAACGGTATTTAAACGACAGCAGTTTGTGGTCATTACGTAAATTGTGTTTTACAGTAAAACAAATTAAATTGCATCAGCCGCTGTGAAAGGACCCCGTTACGACTGTTTGGATGAATCACGAGTTACAAACCACGTCTTTGTCAGCGAAAATAAAAATATAACAGACATATTATGCTAACCATATATGATTTTCTACCAACCCTCTAATACGTAAACAACATTTGATTTCATAACTGATTGTTGGAAAAAAGAAACAACAGTTTTTTTTAATCGGTTGATCAGGCATTCGCCGGAGCCGCCTCCACCATTCCCTTTTCATTCAAGATGGCGGGTGACGAGTCTGGGACAACGCTTGGTCAGCCTCATCTGGCCAGACAAGACCTTAGTTCTTTGGTAAGTGACAGTTTAACAGATTTCACAGCTTTCTGCTTTTATATCGGTGGCTGTCGCCTGGCCGTGTTGACAAAAACGGTCCCTCAAAGGGTTAAAATTCGTATCGGTCGCCGGTGCTGCGCCGCCGCCGCCACCCGGCACATGATGGCAGGCCCGGCGGTGCGAGAGATAAGACCCCCGCTTCACTTCAGAGAATGGCGTTAGAGTCCATTTGATCAATATTTCAAAATTAGACAAACGTTTAAATGCGTGATGTTATTACAGCGCCGTAGTAGACGCCATCTTTGTTCTACGTCAGTGATGTCTCCTTAGCCCCGTTTGATGTAAATGTTAGCACCATCTGCTAAATTGAAGTCATAAAATGAAAAATGTTAGTTTAATGGTGCTTTTCAGAATAATCCCCCTTTGTTTTTAATCTTTTACATGTCTTATATGAACAGGATTATAGATCATGGGCTTTTTCTGTCTTAATTTGAATAAGTAGACAATAAAATAAATGATGGTAGATATTGGACAGTGGCAACATGCTAACTAGTGCATCTTTATGAATAATACTGAAAGAAGTCCATTTTTATGTACATCAGTTAGTAAAAAATAGACATGATATACTAACAGACAGTGACAACAACACTGAAACGTCATATTTCTCTGTCTGATTGTCCACTTCATGTGTTTGCAGAGTCAGTTTGGAGTCGTGTTTGTCATATCTGTGCTTTGGCCGCCCCCCTTTGTGTCTTTTCACCTCCAGGATTAGAGAGCGGGAGTGAAAACCTGTCACATTCCTTGTTGTTTTCCAGTGTGTGATGAGTCTAACACCAGTTGTTCTCTTGGCAGAATGTGTCTACCCTGACGCCTCTCTCTCCAGAGATCATCAGCCGACAAGCCACCATCAATATTGGTATGGAGATCAGGCAAACGCTGATCAGATTCCGCTTCTTTCAGCCCGTTGGAATGAGGACTTCCTGTTTTGACTTTGTCTTTCTTCCTCCCAGGCACCATCGGTCATGTGGCCCACGGAAAGTCCACAGTAGTGAAGGCCATTTCTGGTGTCCACACTGTCAGGTTCAAGAATGAGCTGGAGAGAAACATCACCATCAAGCTAGGATATGCTAACGCTAAGGTCAGTGGGTAATCTTTTTAATTTGAGGGGCGGGGCCTGTATGATGGGGCTTTTGCCTATTTTGATGTTTTCCTTTAGAACAGGATCAGGTTTTCATGCATGCACAATATTTAAGATACTCGTTCCATATTAATTCTAAGCAGGAGAAAGAAAGATCAGGGCTTTAGTCGATCCCTTCAGTTAAGAAGTTCACAATCCGAGAGCGCTAATGGGACAAAGTCTGAAAGGAGTTCTGTTCAAGTCTTGTGTCAGATTTCCAGATCATTCTCTCTCAAGTTAAATAAACACTCCTATATGATGAAAATGACTCCATGTTCTTTGCCTCTATAAAACATTGTAGGTCTATAAGCTGAGTGACCCCAGCTGTCCGAGGCCCGAGTGCTACAGGTCGTGTGGCAGCAGCACTCCGGATGAATTTCCCTCAGACATCCCCGGCACCAAGGGCAGCTTCAAACTGGTCAGGTGAGACTGGACGAAGATTAAGGCTCGTCAGTTTTGGCTTTCAGCTGTGAAACTATGAACTCTGTAAAGTAATTTTTTTTCTTTCTCTCAGACACGTATCATTTGTTGACTGTCCCGGTCACGACATTTTGATGGCAACCATGCTGAACGGAGCCGCCGTCATGGATGCAGCCCTCCTGCTTATCGGTAAGTCTTTGATTCCTTCACTCCCACCAGCATGAGACGAATCTTGACTTAATTTGTGTGTGTGTTATTTACTCCATCTGATTTTTGTTCTGCCTGCCAGCGGGTAACGAGTCGTGTCCTCAGCCCCAGACGTCAGAGCACCTGGCAGCCATAGAGATCATGAAGCTGAAGCACATCCTCATCCTGCAGAACAAGATTGACCTGGTGAAGGAGAGTCAGGCCAAAGAGCAGTACGAGCAGATCCTCGCCTTCGTGCAGGGTGAGTGGGCATGAACACGCAGTCTGAAGAACAGGATCCATCAGGGGTTCTAGGAGTTCTATACAAGAAAACAGCTACCTTCAGTGAAACCATTTGTATTAGAAGTCTTCTGAGCAGATCCATGTGCCTTTTTTACATTCTCCGCTTCAAACTCTTGAGGTCGCCTTCGTCTTTCTCTGAACGTTTGACCTGATGTTGTGCGTCATGTTTCTCCTGCAGGCACAGTCGCAGAGGGCGCTCCCATCATTCCGATCTCGGCACAGCTGAAGTACAACATTGAGGTGGTTTGTGAGTACATCGTCAAAAAGATCCCAGTGCCCATCAGAGACTTCACCTCCGAGCCCAGACTCATCGGTAAGAAAGAAAAAAACAACACACAGGTTGCTTCTTCTCTGTTATCGCTTACTGTTTTGTTTTGCCTGTTTTTAAATGAAACTCCGTGAACGTTTTCTGTGTTTCAGTCATCAGATCGTTCGACGTGAACAAGCCCGGCTGTGAAGTGGATGACTTGAAAGGAGGTGTGGCAGGAGGAAGTATCCTGAAGGGTGTGCTCAAGGTGAGAGTTTGTCTTTTTATTTTTGTAAAAACTAATTGTTTATTTTACATAATAAATTGTGGGAGGGGTTTGAAGGTGTCAATCATGTTACTTTTTTTTTTTAAATAATTCTGTTAATTAATTTCCCATATTAACAGTATAACAAACAACACACGATAACATAAAACCAGGGCCATAATAACATCTAATATTATACCTTGCATTTGACACATACATACACAGCACTTCTCCCTCCCACACAGACACAGGTCCTTAAACATCTCTCCCACCCTGCAGAATACAGAAACAGACAAATTAAATTCCATGTAAGTCATCTATGGATCCCAGGTCCTATGAAACAGCTGTGAGCTGTGATGTCACACCTTTTCTAAAGCGTCCTCTCCGTGTGTGACCTCAGGTGGGTCAAGAGATCGAGGTGCGGCCAGGTATCGTGTCCAAAGACCAGGAAGGAAAGCTGATGTGCAAACCCATCTTCTCCAAGATCGTCTCCTTGTTTGCCGAGCACAACGACCTGCAGTACGCTGCACCCGGAGGCCTCATCGGTGAGTCCACGCTCACACATTTTAACCTACTTTTATCCTTTATGTGCAGAGAAGGAAATCCATCTTCTAAACTGTGTTTGTGTGCAGGTGTGGGCACTAAGATCGACCCGACACTGTGCCGGGCCGATCGCATGGTCGGCCAGGTGCTGGGCGCTGTCGGAGCGCTGCCGGAGATCTTCACCGAGCTGGAGATCTCCTACTTCCTGCTCAGGAGGCTGCTGGGAGTCCGCACAGAGGGAGACAAGAAGGCTGCCAAGGTGAGACATACACCATGGGAAATGTAGTCCCACATCTTGGGGAGTATAGGAGGGGAATCATGTTGGAGATCTAACTGGAGTGAAGATACAAAAGCAGGAAAACATCGTGTTTGTGGGGATCGTTCAGTGTGCTCCGAACTCTTATGTCTGTAGAGTAACGACTCGCATCACATAAATCTGCAACAATGTTCGGTACCTGTGAGATATCTGTAATGTGAAAAGCAAAGCTGACCAGGGCAACATGTCTAACCTGAGGAAACGCAAAAGTTTAGTGCGCTAAAACAGAATATGAGGGGTTTTAGTATGTCTGAAACCATATTATAAAACCAATAGTACATGAATTGCATACTGTTTATTACAGCAAGCAACCGCTGTGGTAGTGAAGACAACAATCTGTTGTCAATCAACAATCAAACGGTACTCAACATTAATGTGCTGTGGTAAAATCTAGAATTCTGTCATTTCAGTTGTTAAATAGCTCAGTTTTATTCTTTCCCGCATTAAGAAGATAATTTTTACTTTACAGTGACACTCAGAGAAACGGATGAAGTTGAACTTTGTGTCATGCTCATTCTCTTGTTTGTCTCTGCAGGTCCAGAAGCTGTCTAAGAACGAGGTGCTGATGGTCAACATCGGCTCGCTGTCGACGGGAGGCCGCGTCAGCGCCGTCAAGGCCGATCTGGCCAAGATCGTCCTCACCAACCCGGTGTGCACAGAGGTCGGAGAGAAGATCGCTCTGAGTCGACGCGTGGAGAAACACTGGCGGTAAGCGGTCCACAGCACGACTCTGAAGTAGCTATAATGTACACCTTTAGGTTTTAACATGAATAATGTCATCGGGGAAGTTTTGTTTATTTCATTGCACTTGTTTAAAATTTGCTGCTGATTTTTATTTTATTTTTTTTATTTGCATCCTTATTATCTGATGTTTGTCAGGACTCGTTACATGGCTACCAATCAATGGAGCTTCTTATTAGGGATCAATAAACAGCTCAGTCGTCTCAACTCATTCATGTTTGGTGTTAAATTACCTTTATGTTCTTGGCTCCTCCTCCTTTTTCTTCCTTTCAGTCTGATTGGATGGGGACAGATCAGGAGGGGCGTGACCATCACACCCACGGTGGACGACGACTGAGGAGGAAATAGAAGGGACGTCACCGTAGCAACGCTCCCGTCAGCTGGACATCACAACCATCCCACCCTTCTTGGCTTTTTTTGTTTTTATTTTTTGTTTTCCCACAAGGAGGAAGGAAGTAAAGAGGACATGTCATTGGTTTAAAAGACGCCTCCTCCCTCTGCTCTCCTCTCTTCTCCTGTTTTTACTACAGGTGGAGGAGAGCAGAGGGAGGAGAGGAGGTGTCTTTATCATAACAATCCTCCAGAGAATGGAGGTTCATTCAGTACAGAAGTGATCCTGTACTGGCCGCAGGTCAGATCTAATAAAATACATTTGGAAGAAATGTGCTTGTCTGTTTTTTGGGTTTCATTTATGTTCCAACATGTTGCTGCTGCTGAAAATGCAGATAATTACAGATAAACCCATACGTGTGTTAATTAGTCAGAATCAGACCTGTGTGTTAGTCAGAATCAGACCTGTGTGTTAATTAGTCAGAATCAGACCTGTGTTAGTCAGAATCAGACCTGTGTTAGTCAGAATCAGACCTGCGTGTTAATTAGTCAGAATCAGACCTGTGTGTTAGTCAGAATCAGACCTGCGTGTTAATTAGTCAGAATCAGACCTGCGTGTTAGTCAGAATCAGACCTGTGTGTTAGTCAGAATCAGACCTGCGTGTTAATTAGTCAGAATCAGACCTGTGTGTTAGTCAGAATCAGACCTGCGTG
>JBBPCS010000002.1:10359983-10367483 GCA_037974645.1 Hollardia meadi
AAGGAACCCCCCCCCCCCCCCCCCCCATATGTACGACTGCAGGGCAGCGGCCATTATACCATATATAGAACCTGTAATATCAGAATCATAAAAGAAATATTCAGTCTGTCATTAAAGCTCAGTAGATTTGCATCAAACCACAGTTTTCCCCCATATGCACACACACAAAACCACACACACACATGCAGGAGCCACAAACACAAACTGCACATCTGCATCCTGGTTTTATGTATTTTTACACAAGTCATGCCTTTAATCACATCTAGCGTTGGGTTACAGCTAAGAACTAAACTTTGGTGAATGAATGAACACCACACTGAACTGTGTCGTGGCTGTTTCCTGTTCCCAGTGGGAGACCAGTGGATCAACTACATCTCCATCGCTGGTTTGAGGACTCACGCCGAGCTGGAGGGGAAGCTGGTCACCGAGCTCATCTACGTCCACAGCAAGATGCTCATCGCTGACGACAACACCGTCATCATCGGTAAACCGTCGTTTCACGCCTCTTTTCTCCGGCTGACGTTGACGCAGCAGCTTGAATTTCTCCATTACCAGATTAAAAGATGAGATGTAATGAAATATTCCCCTGACACGGAGGCTGAACATGTATAATGAAGGAGAACGAAACGAGAGAAGGCGCAGAAGAAAAACAAGATGAGAAACATATGAAAATATCACAAACCCAAGTCGTGGGCGGTGGAGAGGTTTGCAGCCTCTCATTCTAAAAAGAAACAGTTTGTTCTGACGGGACGGAGAAACGCTGCAGATAAAAACAACCACATGTCAGATGGTCCGTGGTTGTTTGTTTGTGTTTTTGATCTTGAATTGAAGGTTTAAAGGTTCGATCCTCGGTGAACTGAGCAGAGGCTGCAGATGAATCAGTTGTTCCCTTTTTAAATGAATCAATATCTAATCGTTACACGTGATTTGAGCTGTTTTCACCGGCATTTAGAGATGAAACACTGAGATTAAAGGATGGGATAACATGACGATAACAATCATTTACCGTCCCTGTTATGTGGCGGATGATGTCATCCTCTGCTCATGTCGTCTCCACGGTTAAAACACTTTTTCACTTACTTATCTTCTTCTTTGAGTTCGCGGCTAACTGCTTTTAAATCTCCCGGTTGTGGTCGCACACATTAAACGTTGTCCAAACGTCGCAGCCCTGTCCCGTCCTGCCGCCACGACGCCTCACTCAGTGTATACTACAGCTGCACGATATTAAAAAGCTGACACTGCAATATTTTTCTCTACTGCGATATTTATTGTGATGTGATGATTGCAACATGATGTTAATACCACCTTTTGTAAAGAATCATTCTAGAACTTTTGTGTAGTGAGTTTGACATCTGGATGTTATCAGATGAACAAACTGAGCCAACGTTAGCTCAGCTCATAAAAAGTTGCACTTTTGTAATTACTTTTAATTATAAGTATTTTTTAATACTTTTTGCTGGTATGATTGTTTGATTTGGTCTGTTTTTTTTTCCTAAAATTTTTACTCCAAAATGAGATGTTGCACTAAAAAATCTGCAGAAGGCAGAGACAAAATAAAGTTCAGTCAAATATCCAAAACAACACGTCAAAAATCAGACGTTTTACAAGAATATTAAATTGAATTCTGCAGATATTTTGCTTACAGACCCTTTAAAAAGTGATATAAAAATAGAAATTGATAGAAAATATGAAATCATTAACTTTCATACTCTTAATTTAATAATTCAGATTTTAAATATTTAACAGATGTGTTACATACATGGATATACAGTATGTTTGTGTGTGAGTTTAGTGTTTTGAGGAGTTTGCAGTCTGGAATCAGGTGCTGCAGCGCCACCTGCTGGTGGACCAACTCCTCTTGTTCCTTTCCGTCTCTGCAGGTTCTGCCAACATCAACGACCGGAGCATGCTGGGAAAGAGGGACAGCGAGGTGGCGGTGATCGTGGAGGACTCGGAGACGGTGACGGCGGTGATGGACGGGCAGGAGTACCAGGCCGGGAAATACGGCCTGCAGCTCCGCCTCGAGTGCTTCAAGTACGGAAACATCCTGAGTTTATTTAGTAGTTTTATCCAACAAGGAGACTTATGTTGCACCACCAGTGACTGTAGGAATATTTGAAAAGAGACTCCTTCTCTCCTGTACAGTTTATTGTACTTCTTTATTCTTTCATCATTATATCTGCTTCTTGTTGCCTTCACGTCTGTCTCACTTCCTCTCAGGACCATTTTGGGCGCTCACACAGACCTCTCCATCGACGTGTCGGACCCCGTCAGCGACCACTTCTACAAGGAGGTCTGGATGGCCACTGCCGCTCGAAACGCCACCATTTACCAGAAGGTGAGCCTGATATCACATCTCCTGCTCTCCTAAAACTTCAAAATATGTTGATGTTTGTTGGGCAGATTTTGTTCAGTTTTTGTTTAACTTCATCTCCATCATCTTTGTTGGCCAATAGAAATAAAAGCATAAAACTGATTGTGTGGATTTGTGCAGCAGCAAGTTAGCTTTGAAATTTAGTATCAAGTAGTAGAACTGAAACAAGGCTCTCGATCTTGTGTCTGCAAAACGGTGCAGCGCAAGTGTTATTCCTTTTTCCAACCGACACTGTTGTCATTCATTTTTATTTCCTGTAAGCAGACACACCTGATTTTTAAAGGTAATAGGAGACGACACTCTGATTGGTTTAATTTATGTTACACCCCAAACAAACCTATAAATAATTAAAGGACTAAATACAACCCCTTTGCACCTTGCGCCCTACTTTGCGCCCAGATTATGCGCCGTTTAACTAACAAAATGGATCAAATATGTTCCGAAATATTCAGCAGTTTCAGCTTCTTTTTTTGTGATGTTTTGGTGTCTTCTGGTCAGACAGAGCAAGTTTTTTTTTGTTTTTTTTAAGATGTTACTTTAGGTTCTGTGAACTTGTGATTTTTCTTAGTTTTCTACCATTTAATTACAAATAATCAATGGATGAATTGATAATGAAAACAGTTCATTTCGGACCTGCAGCAGCCTAAAGCTGATTGCATTGAGGACCAGTGCTAACGATTAGCTGTCACTGAGAAGTAGATGACATATTGAGTTCAGAACCACCTCACCTCTGACTCTTTTCTCCAGGTTTTCCGTTGCCTGCCGTCTAGCGACGTCCGGAACATCCTGGAGCTGGAGGGCTACCTGGCCAAGCCGGGCCTGGACAAGGAGGACCTGCCCCGGGCTCACGAGGAGCTGAAGAAGATCCGCGGCTTCCTGGTCCAGTTTCCTCTTCAGTTCCTGAGCGAGCAGAACCTGCTCCCTCCCATTGGCTCCAAGGAGGCCATGGTGCCCATGGAGGTCTGGACCTGAGACGGAGGAACTCACACCGGTGCATTCAAGTGTTCGCGCACAGCGTATGGAAGGTCGATAAAACCCACTCTGGTGCCATTTTGGAGGAAAACGGCTGCACGGCCTTTTTTAAAATCATGGCGTGAAAAAAAATCTGCGACTGTTCTTTTAAATTTACTTCCTTTAAAGTATTTTTATAGCTACAAAAACATAATAATGTCTAATAATGTCTCATAATATCTATCTCGTGGCTTGTAGTCGCACATCAATGGTGTCTTCTTTTTTCGTTCTGAATTGAGCCTTCCAGGCAATGAAAGGTCTAAAAACCTTGAACCCACGCCCACAACGACATTACACTGCTCTGAAGTTTAAAAAAAAAGAAGGTTTGAATGAGCTCGAGAGATTCTCTGGAGCAGGCAGGAGAGATAAAAGCCTAACGTGTGGTTGTAATATACAAATGTCTGATTGCTAAAGGAAAACTGTAGCTGCACCATCATTTGTTTCAGTTATAACAACCAACAAAGATGATCAAACAGATTGTAAACAAACAAACAAATAAGCGAATGGCGGAATTATAATCCAGACAGTCTTCTTTGTGGGTTATTACCGACATTTCAGGTGTGCTCACCTTTACTTTCCACCTGTCTGATCGTCTGACTGCTTGTGTTTAGGATGTGTTTTAAATCACAGTTTTCCTTTAAGATAATGTGAGAGATGATTGGAGTTAGGTCTGCCTGTAAGACTAAACTCGGGGCTCATTATGTAGTAGTTGTAGTAACTAAGGCTGAGACTGTTTACCGTTCTGTTTACCGCCTGAACTCGCAGCCAGAGTGACTTCCAAAATGGCGTCAGCTGTGGTGAACAAAGCCTCTGTAGCAGCAGTGCCACTGACTGCACGTGAATAACATTACACTTCATTTAATAACACACACGGAGACTCTCAGACTGACGTGTTCACACAGCACAGTTATTTCAAACACACACACAGAGAGCAGTCGACCAGCAGAGGGAGTGTAGAACTCTTCAGTGCCTGTCTGACGACTCGGGCCTCATGTTTACAAGAAGAAAAGAGAAAAATGCAACTTTGAGTCCGGACACGCCTCCTCCTGCTCCGTGTCCACCAAGCTATGGATCCATAAACTCCTTTTATAAACGGCTCCTTCATTCTTTATCAACACTATGCAACATCCAGGGCCGGCAAACGCAGCTCCGACTCTTCTGTGAGGAGGAGGGACGCTCTGAAAAGACACTAAAAGACTCTTTGATGAAGACGGCGGTGATGAACAGAGACACCTGCAGCCATCTTCTAAAACTTGGGTCTCTGATCGTGCTTTTAATATTTATGTCAAACAGGAAATCACAAGTGCCAAATGTTAATACATACGTTCATTTATATTCCTCACACTGGATTCTACGTTTCGCCTTAAGTGACCTGATCTTTGTGGTTCTTGTGATCGCGCTTTATTACAATGTCCTGGAAGTTTTCTGGAAAGATTCGCTGTAATTTAAATATAGGAAAGGAAGAATTTGTTGTTTGTACAAAAATATTATTCTATTATAGAATAATATTATACACCTAAAGTAGATTTTCATCTGTTATTTATTATTGGAAACTTTATTCTTCCTATTCATTCAAACTTTATTTATACCCGAGAGATCGTTTGAGATGACAAAGAAAATGGAAAATCCTACAATTATTTTTTTTAAAAAGCCATTAAAACCTTTTAAATTAGTTGATTAAGATAATTTGACTGATAACGTTAATTAAAATGTAAAATAAAAATACAGTTATAAAACTTGTCCCTATGGTAGGCTAGATAGTTTAATTGATAAATTGAAATAATATTGAAAATAAAAATAGTTTTTTAAAAATTGTTAAAATAAAAATAATTAAACATAAAATAAAATACAGTCACATTAAAAACAGTTACAGTACATGTAGATAAATGTGTTTCTGCCCGTTGACAAATTTCAAGTTAGCACGTTGAGCCGAGCTGCTGACTGGTTAAAGTTATTCAGAATGAATAATTGAAATGTGTGAACGAGTTATGATTCTTTCCAGGAAACTGTGAGGAAGTTATGGACTGGAATAAAACGCCATCGTTCTTTTTTAAACTACAAAACCCACAATATCATGCATGATGAGTTTATTAAAATGCTGCGTTCCATTCAATGTCAGAAGGTGGGAATTCTGAAATGACAGCCAACTTTCTATAAACATATTAGTTTGTTAGGTGAAGTTTTAGCAGCTGTAAGTGCGACTGTTATTAAACTTTTAATTCCCAGATGTTTCTGTGAATTTAAAATTGATTGTTGGGTGCAGCAGAACAAACTGAAAACACAGTTTTGACATATTATTACCTTATTTTTGTAGCAAACAATTCCCTGTTTACTCACCTAGCAGACACTTATTAATTTAAAATGGTGTTTTAGCTCTGTTTTTGGTCTCCACCACCTCCTGAGGGAAATATCTGGCTCTTTAGCTGCTAAATGCTCCAACAACTGTGTCTGTCTACTGTTTGCCGTCAGGGCAGATTGTTTACAGTGAGCTTTTGAAGCTTTTTCTCTAAAAAAAAACAGCTGCTAGCTACAAACAAACAACGCAAGATTGATCCAAAACAGTACATTTGCCCTTAAACCAAAACTAGCTTTAAAAAAAGCTCTGCATTACAGCCGAGAACTGTGGAGTTGAATCCTCTTATACAAAGTCATTTGGTTTATTGTTTTTAAATCAAACACCAAATGTTGGACTGAGATTCACAAGAAAAAAACGAAATAAATGCTAATGTAGCTTCATAACTGCTGTATGTATAAATAAGCAACTGTTTTATTTGCTTAAAGATCCCCTCCACACACGTAGGCAAACATAAAGATTCTCTAATGTGTGTCTGACATGGGTTTTGTAGAAAAAAAGGTATAATTACCACATTGAAATCCTTAAAATGGTACTCCTCCTCCCTCATTAAAAATTCCAGATTATATGAATATGCAAATATTTTTCCTGTCCCAAGTTTTCCTGCTGGACTCGAGATGTCTCCTCCTTCACTGTAAAGTCCATTCTCACACAGGAGGCTTCAAGTTTCCACATCACACTTGTGTTTGCTGAATATTGGACCAGGAAGGGGGCCTTTAAAGGATGATAATATGTTTGCAGTTTGCTTCTGCTGCCCCCAAGTGGCCAAAAGGTCTGTTATTGATTAGTGCAGGGAAGCGGTTGGAGGAATAAAGATCTACTGTAAGTTTAACACTTATTTAAAAGGTTTCACATTGTAAACTCCATGTTGACGTCAGATCAACAGAATCTGTATCGAAATTCAAAATGGTTCTCTCTGGATTTCCGATATTTCCGGAACGCAGCATCGACATTCCTCAGTGTCTTCCTTGTTGGTGTGTAAAATTGAACTGCATGACGCCGTTTTGTGCTCTGAAACCTGCAGCTGACAGCATGACAGCAGCTCGTTGCCATTAAACATTAGATGAAAGCATGAAGCCTGCCTTTAAAGCCACGGACGTTACTGAAGCTAAACTTCTCTGCTGTTGTCATTTATGGAAAATGGGACCTTAATTGTGCTCTTCTTTTTACTCTTCCTCTCTACCTCCCTGTGTTTCTACCTCCTGCTCCAGTTTATAATCTGTGTGATGAATTCAGATTTTGAAACATCATGAATATTTGCAGCCGCCCCCAAAATGTGGCCAAGTAAAAGAGTGTTTAAACTGTTCTGTGCAATACGAGCGTGATTACATCCAAAAAAGAATCTGTAAAGACGACGAAGAAGTCCATCTGGATTGGACGGTTTGACAATGTGGATATTATTTTAATGGTTTCACATAATGTGGATTCATAAGAGGCATAAAGGGGCCTTGAAACCTTCAACAGTCGTCTCATTTTCCTTAAAGGAACAGTTCACCCAAATATTAAAATTCAGTCTTTATCTCCTCACCTCCATGTTGATGGAAAGTCGGGTGAAGTTCCTTCGTCCACAAAACATTTCTGGAGCTTCACAGCAAAACAGCATCGCAGCATTCTGCTAAACGACTGAAGAAGCTGGAGACTTGTTTTAAAACATCAAAAAACAACCAAAAAATATAAAAAATGCCATAAAGCCATAAAATGGCTCCATACAGCTCATCCGTACTAATTCAAGTCTCTGGAAGCCCCAAATTAGATTGAAAAG
>JBBPCS010000002.1:10372483-10373616 GCA_037974645.1 Hollardia meadi
CGCAGTGGCTGTTTGTGGGTCTGTGCACGTGCGCGCCCGTGAGGATGGGAGCTGTGCAGAAGGACACAGTGCAGGAATGTGTGTGAAGTGTGTGTGTGTGTGTGTGTGTGAAGGATCGGGAGACACTGGTGATACATTAAGAGAAAAACAAACGAAAGTTATATTTAAGGTGTTCAGGTGTGCGCGCGCGCGCGCGTGTGTGTGGGCATTCTGCACATCTCTTTCTCGTCTCCACCTTATGCAACATAGTTACCTGCAGAGCAGCAATCAAGTCTGGACATGATGGACTGGGTGGGACTACATGTTTGTGTGTGTGTTTTACAGATTCTGACACACACACACACACACACACACACACACACACACAGAAGGATCAGAATAGATTCTTGTAAAAATGAGAATCGCTCACTCCCTCAGTGGCATCATGACTAGAAATTAGGTCACCCAGGACAGAGCAGAGAGAGCTGGGGGGAAACATTTCAACGTGACGTAAAGCCTGTCGCAAGCACACACAGACTTCCTGTTTCTGCAGCGCCTCAAGTCCTAAACGCTCTCCGTTGATCGTCTCCTCATCTTCACCTTCATTGTTTCCCTCCTGCTCCTCTCCCTCCCGTTAGTTCCACACTCAACATGCAGAGACAGGTTGTTTTCCTCTGCTAGCTGTGGTCAGGTCTGGTCTAACAGCTGTTACAGAGTCTTGACGGAGCTACGCAGAGGTCATGCCCTTGGTATTCTTTGATACCCAGTGTCCTTTTCTGTTATTGAGATGAAATGCAATTCATTCAGGATGGAGGAGTATTTAAAAAAAAAAAAGTTCTCCTAAAGGAAAACTCACAAACAGGGTTTTTATTTCTAGTTTTGTGTGTCTGTTATGGTCACAGCTTCAGACGTTAGGATGTAGGAACACTCGATGAGTCACACAGGTAAAAGTACCTGTCATCCAAACCATTGATGTGGAAATGTCGGACAACAATAAGGCATAACCCCGCACTTATGTTTCCTCTCCCTGTAGTTCTATTGATCATCTAGATAGTTTTGGTGTGAGTGTCTCAGTTTAGGAGATATCAGCTGTAGAGATGTCTGCCTTCTCTCCAATATAATGGAACTAGATGGCACTTCACTTGTGGAGCTCA
>JBBPCS010000002.1:10522792-10548213 GCA_037974645.1 Hollardia meadi
CTCCTACCGTTTTTGAAAAAAAAGATGGTCTGGAGGAGAGTGATGGTGATATCCTGAAGGATAACAGAACTTTCAGTGCTTTAAAATAGAAATGGTTAGTAATAAAAAAAGGCACATTTTATTTATTTGATTTTCAGTGTTTTAAGACTTATTCCAAAGTCATATATTTTGTTGTAATGCTTTTCTACATTTTCATTTGAAATTAAAGCACATGTTTTCTCCATATCCCAAGATGTGTATTTTTTCTCCAATGAGGTGGGGTTACCAAGGCACTCCATCCATCTGCTCCTGCCCCTTTTTCAATTGTTAGAACCCATTGTGGCCCACGAATCAAAAAGTTTGCCCACCCCTGGTCTAGGCTCTGCAATTTACAGCACTATCACCCACATACTGTAGCCCATAAGAAATTCAAAAAAATACCACCTGCTTTTGTCAGACTGTATACGACAGGTTTCAAATGTCTGCAATTAAATACAAAATATAAGTAGATTACCTTTGGATTCTCAATGGGCCAAGCAGCTCCAGAAAGCTTTGCAACTCTCTCAGCTTTTTCAACTTCAATAATTCCCAATACTGAGGGGCTTCTGCTTACAGCTGTGGCCAGGATGTGGAAAGATGTACCCTGGAGTATCTTTTGGTATCTGAATACTTTGGCTGTGGCACTCTGACACTCAGCCTGAAGGTCCTCTGCAGAGAGAAAACAGCTGACATTTCTTAATTTGTTCAGTTTACATCATGAACGGACAGCAAAT
This sequence comes from Hollardia meadi, assembly GCA_037974645.1. Lineage (NCBI taxonomy): Eukaryota > Metazoa > Chordata > Actinopteri > Tetraodontiformes > Triacanthodidae > Hollardia > Hollardia meadi. The sequence goes on from JBBPCS010000002.1 coordinate 10,523,545, forward strand.
TAGCTTCTGCCACTGGTTTTACATTGTTCTTCTGATCAAACAAATCAAACATGACTAAAAAATGGAAGACTTAAAATATTTGGAAAATGTGCTTGGAAAATGCACTAAACATGTTTATTAGACAAAGTATACAAAACGTGTGTTTTGGTGTGTGACACTAACTTTTGTTTATTAGAAAACGTCACAGGGTTTATTACATTATCACAAAATCTGGCAAGTTAGTTGAAGCAATCTCTCAGTTGAGAAAAGTTCTTTTCCTAGCTTACCCAGGAGTGGGATAGTCTTCATCATGGCACTGATTTGATCCACAGGACCCTGGGTTTGGCTGCGTTTATGGTAGTAGCGGCTAAAACTGTGGACCCACCTCAGCAACCAGCCTCTGTTTGTTTTGGCTTCTCTGTGAAGTTCCTTCAGCAGCTTGGTGGCCACAGGAAAGTTATTCTGAAAAAACAACATTTTTGCTGCAAGGTGAGTTTCTGGTAAAGAAGAGACGGCACAAAAGGTACTTCCCCATGTGTTTCTTCACCTGCTTCCACGCACTATCAACCATCTGTAGCTTCATGTTGAACTTGCAGTCATTTACTAATACGTCAATGTCACCTGCTGGGTCTTCTGAACCATCCACCTCCATACTGTCACTGGGAGCATGGCCTTTCAGCTTTTCCCTGATCTTGTCCAAGAAGAAACATCTGAATCATAGAGATCCAAAGTGGCACTGTGTCACAATTTGTTGTCTGATAATTTAAAAGAATTGAAGGAAGAAAATATTAAAATAATTTCATTTCTTACCGAGACGTAATGATATCGTCCCATAAATTCACTGGATCCACTTTAGTGTCAGGATACCGCTCAGTCCATTGTCTGATGAGCTGCTTGAGGGAGCTCACAGACACTAATGAATGAAATACAATGCAAGTTAGTCAATTTTGAGAGAGGGGCCAAATTTTTTTCAGATTTTTTTTAGCTCTTTAAGAAAAGAGAGGAAACGACTACTTTCAACTGTTATTTGAATATTTATTGTTGTCTGAGTTTTAAAGACAATCTCCCCGCTCACCCTCTCCTTTAATGAACAGTAGAAAGTCCTGGATTTCAGTCAAGGCCTGCACTGACTGCAGGGTGGTCAATCGACTTTGAGTCAACAGCGTATCCACACTGGAGTAACTCTATTGGAGTCAAAGACATTGAGCGCACAATGAATGAAGGAACGATCTTTGCCATTCTCTAAAGTGACCAACAGACAGGATGTGTAATGGCAGACCTCCATAAAGAGCTCCATGGCGTAGTTGGTGTAGTATTTTGCGCGGTCATAGTCCTCCTGCAGGATGTAGAGTAAGCTGAGCTCTTGGCTGTAATGACTCTCCAGCAGTTTTTTGCGCTCCTCCACTCTCATGGCTTTGTCGATGAAGCTGAGAAGAGTTTGGTCCGTCTCACCCAGCTGCAGCTGCTTCAACATGCTGCGAATCATGTGCCGCAGGTACATTTCCTGGCACATACACAAAATACTTCAATACAAAATCCAGGGATTTGACTCCATTGTGCATATGTTGTGCACTGCATTACAGGACTGCAGGGACATCTCTATTTGCATTGATTTTTATCACACAACGATATTCAATAGTATTGTTTTCTTTTCAAATTTAATCTTAAATTACCCATGCAGTATTTTATTTATTACTGAGATGTATGAAGAGTCTGAGATGGTCATTCGCATGCCATGGAAGGCTGAGATTACATAATGTAGATTTTCATTTTAAATCATCACATAATTTGAAGCCATTAGTCTGCAGGATACCAGCTCTCCCTGGTACATGACTGAGAATTCCAAGACGTGAAAGTTCAGATCCATTACCTGGTAGAGTGGCTCCGACCACATCCTCTCGAGGTTGGGTGGAGAGGTTTCATCTATGTTCACAGTGGAGCAGTACTGAAGAGACTTCCACTCAGTCAGATGACTATAGGCCTCCATAGCAGCTATTTCCCAGAAATCCTTCTCAGAGTCAGTGGGCTCACCATCACTCCAATGTTCAGTGTTCAAAGCCTGCCAGTATGGAAGACAGTATGTATTTTTATAGAACAGGGGTACACACCATAGACTTTAGACTTTTAAAATTAGACTTTATCAAAAGTGGATGGAGCCACCATAACGTCAACCATTGGTTTGTGGATTATGGTTTTGAAGCCTCAAACTTGGAATTACGGCCACGGCCATCTTGTTTTTTTGGAGCCAGAGGTGACCATATTTGGATGAGCGAGTGGAGCTGAGGAGAATGTCCTCATTGGATCTGACTAAGAACCAGAGGACCCGCTGTGGCAGCAACCTTTCAATCACCAGGTAGCCACGCCCTAAAGCATACCCTGCTTTATTGTCTTTATTACTTCAATTTTATCATCATTTACAAAATGGATATCATGCTGTATTGAAGACCTGAAACTAGCGACTGAGACCATAAACTTATTAGGAAACTGTTTACTGAGGTAACAAATCAAATGAGAAGTAGGGTCATTTTCTCATAAGCTTACATACAATCTGACTTTGTTTTTGAAACCAGTGGAGTCGCCATTGCTGGCTATTTGAAAGAATGCAGGTTTAAGGCACCTGCTTCACTTTTCAGACCCAGAAGCTCTATCAACTTATTATACTGTCTGGTAAAAAAGCACCAGTCTATTGACATGCTAATCACTATGCTAAGCACTGTTCGACTTATCGCATTGGGAAAATAATACCTCGTTGTAAAGCTTCACAGCTTCTGCATAGTCGGTGTTGGCTTCAGCTTGAAGTGCAGCACATGTGATGGACTTGGTCCCAACCTTGCCACCAAAGATGCCGCGAACGACATCATAATCCTCCAGAGACCTGTACAGCCTGGAGAACAGAGGAAGCAAAGAGCACATGAAGCTTAACAAAAGCAGTTACAATGATCTTAAAGCGATTGATCTGTACGTGTAATGTAGCCCCTGACAGTTATAATCTGACAGAATGTGTAGAGCCAGACATAACAAAATGAATGTGTTAATGTAACTGTTTCCATTGGAAAAAAACTGAATTGGGGTTAAAGCATACTTGAAAGCATCATTGCATCAGCCATACTATGAAATTAATTATGCCACTGTCTATAATCAGGTATATACGGTATCTTCATCCTTGGTATGATGAACTTGATCTATCGGGGAGAAGACCATCACAGTTTGGTGTGCGCAAATGCACCCTCAAAATCACAATTTTATCATGATATTGTCCTCATAAAACAAACAGGCTGACCGACACATCAATTAAACACTTTAAAGTGGTGGTATCTAACTACAACTGCAAAGATGAATCGATTAGTTGTCAACTATGAAATTAATCAAACTATTTTGATAATCAATCAACTGGTTTGAGTCATTTTTTAAGAAAATTCTTTAATCAAAATTCTCTGATTCCAGCTTCCTAAATGTGAATATTTTCTGGTTTCTTTACTCCTCTACAAGAGTAAACTGAATAGCTTTGGGTTTTGGACAAAACAAGACATTTGAGATGTCATCTTGGGCTTTGGGAAACACTGATCGAAATTTTTCACCAACAACTAATCGATTAATCGAGAAAATAATTAACAGATTAATTGACAATGAAAATAACAATGAGTTCAGCCCTATATCTATCAGCTCCCAACATTCAGCTACAAGACAGTATCAAGCTAAACAACACTAATACCTTGCGAGGTGGATCCATTTATTGGTGTCTGGGGGGATTTCTCTTCGCCCTCGAGGCCGTTTGGGAGGAGGTTCATCCTGGCCACTAGCATACAACAAGCCCTCTTCCAGCAGTAGGACGCCTGACGACTGCTGGAGACTCACCAGGCAAGTGGAGCTGATGGCGGCTGGATCGAGCTGCTGCATGTCTTTATCCTGGTAGCACATGTCCTAAAAAAAAGAACCAGCAGAGTGTAAACCCACATCAGCAGCTTTCAGTCTTAAGTTTTACAGCTCTGAGCAGAGTTTTGAGTTTGACTTGAAGCAAGCTACAGTACATTGGAGCGTTTGCATGGCAAATTTTATTTCTTGTTACTGACTCTTATGTGTATGAGACTAATAATCCAGCATGACATAGAAAAATATATACATGCAATATATACATTGGCCAACATTATACAAATATAGTAATATTGGCCATAAATTCAGCTTCACTGTGGATGTAAATGTAGTCAGAAATTAATACAGACCCCACTTTTTATTTTGATTCAAGACTTTGCCAGCAGAGTGAGAGGTTGTACCTGCACACATGCTATAAATGGAGGGAAGCAGAGGGTACTCTTGCTCAGGAATGTATTCATGTTGACCCGCAGCTCCTCTTTAATCCTCCTGCTCTCCCCTCTTGGTTTGTGTTTTTCCATTTCTTGGAGGATACCAGCAAACAGGGAGCTGAACAGCTGTTTGGCTAAAATTGGATCTCTCTGAAGGGACACGCACAGAAAGCCCCCCCAAAAACAATCCATTAACTGTGATCAAAGCCGTTGTTTTTTGGGTTTATGTTTTGTTTGTATTCATTATATTTAAAGTGTGAGTACTTTGTGGGAAGGACACAGAGTAGTGGCAGTCTTACCTGGGCCAGGGCTTGAAGAGGGGTGATGAGGCTACTGTATGAGATCTGGATGTCTGGAAAGTCTCCCATTCTGTAGTTACGAAAGAGTGTCACCTGAGCCTCTTTACGCAGCCTTTGGGCAGCTTTGTCTTCCTGTGGGACACCCAACAGAACCATTGGTGGTTAGAGACACTGGCAGTTTGCAGAAGTTAGTGAAGGGTAAAACATTTATGTGCTGCTATCCAGGATTTATTTCATAAATTGCAGCAGGGATTAAATAAGGCACAACATGGCTAGTTCCTGCATGTTTGATACCTTTTTCTGTCTTTGTTGTTGGATCTCTTTTTGGGCATAATTCAAGCTGACTTTCTCTTGATCCATGAGAAATCTGCGTCTCAATCTCAGGATGTTACTACGTTGCTCGTTTTGTGCTGTTGACATATGGACAAAAAAAGATATTCACATTAATAGAATTTAAATTAATCTCAAATTTTTAACTTCAAAGAAACAAAAAGTGATCACTGTGGTAGTTCACAGAACATCTAACGGTTATGAATAACAAGACAAATGTCTAAAGCAAATAATCATCCTGCTCTTGATGTTTTCAACATCACTCGTGGGACTGTTGTTGACCAGGTTTTGTATTTCGGTTTCAGATCCTGAGTTACAGTTAACAATGGACACATAACAGGTCAGATCCACAAGTCAACTCCATTTCACACAATATTCAAGCTGATCAAAGCTGTTGACTCGGATGAGAAGCTTCACCCCTGGCACCCTTTGACTATAATCATGAAACCTGTTATGATTAGAAAGTTCAACAAAAATGCAACATAGCATCTCAGAAAAAAGTTTTAGAAAGTTATAACTGTGTAACTACAAAAAGATATTTCTCTTGGAATATATGTACTTGAGAGTCATAAAACATTAAGTGAAGGGTGGAAAGTGCTGCCGGTTTATACAGGTGGGTACTTCTTCTCAGAGACTAACCTCTGGTGCGACTGTCCACCTCATCGGTTGATGCAGTAAGACGCCTCATGCCAAAGCCTTCTCCTACTGGTCTTCTTGCTGCAACTCGCCTCTCAGCTTTCTTGTCAAACACCAACAATGAAGACAGAGACTCCGAACCAAGTGTGTACTCTGCTAGTGTATCCACGCTGCTGCCAGTCAGCCAGTTATATGCTGTGCGACGACCTGGGAAAATAAAAATTCCAAGGTAAATATACTTGTGCACATGTGTATATCTTTAGTACTAATACCAGGATATTGAATAACAGTGGTACCTGCTGTTTGGGTTTGGGAGAACTCTAATGAAGTCTGAGTGGCTCGGAGCTTCCCCTTCATGGCTCCAGACTGGGACACTGCTAAACTCTCTGGGCCCTGAGAGCTTTGGGTTTCAACAAACATGGGAGTCATCACTGTGCTCCTGAAGCGCCAGTTGGAATCAATTACATAGTCCTAGAGAAGGGAAAAAAATGTAATTAATACATCAGACTCATCAGTAGCACACAAGTAGAAATCTGGCTGAGAGAAACAATGCTGCAGATTCCAACTGACCTGGAATGTACACTCCGACAGTGGATACTCAAACATGTTTCGCTTGAAGTCAGGACTCTGGCTGGTCATTTCCAGCAGCAGATTGGTAGCCAAGCTGAGGAAACACTTTTCTATTTGACTGGAGTACAGAGTACGAAGCATGGTCAACATTCGCTCCAGGGTCGCAGTGGGGAGGCGCTTCTCGTGACTCCAGAAGTTGCGAACATAAAGCCTAAAAAAATAATAATGTTTTTTTAAAAATGAATATATATAAATTGAAGACAGCGTATGAAAAAGATAAAACAAGTGAGAAATAGTGGGTACTGACTGAAGGCCTTGGTTTTCTTCAGACAGTCCCTGAAGTAGTGTTTCTTTAGCTGCAATCAAAACCTCTACTGAGGTGCTGTCTTCCATGCTCTCTTCATCGCTGAAAGAATACAATATATTAATGTTATTAATGTTCACATAAGAGAAATAACAATGGGCTCCAAGCAACAGTGAATCGGTCACTACACATACATAAAAGAAAAAATAAATAGAAATAAAACCATTGTTACCAATAATAAATCAATTTTGCTGGAAAATTTGCAAGTCTCACTCATTTTGCCCCACATTGGGTGATCACCCCTTGGGTATGACTGTAATGGGATGGATTTTTTTCTTACCGCAGTGAATGAGCAACGCATTCACACGGTTTGGTTGTGTTCCTGACTGGGCATGTGTGACAGCTCTGATCTCAAATGCATTGCGCAGTGCAATAACATAACTGACCTTACAAAACTTTTTTTTGTAATGAGCTCAACCTGGCAGTAGGCATCGCATAACCGCAGTATTTCGGTCATGCCTTTATCGTCGCAGCCCTACCCTTGGGGTCGAATCAGAAAAAGTTATTGAAAACAGTTATGTATTATGTGGTAGCTTGTTTTACAATACGCAAAAGTGGGAATTGATGATTTGCATGACAGAGGAAACCAAAAAGGCTCACAGTACCTGTAGTTGTCCTGGATCCACATGAGGAGGTCATACATCCTCTCTCTGCACACTGGTGAAGGATGGGAGACAAAAGCTGTCACAGGACCCAGGAGCTCCTGAAGCTGAACTGGTGTCAGGAGGGCAATAATCTTGTGGATGATATCCAGACAAACTCTCTGCCTTGCTTCATCCCTGGAGGCACAGAAGAGAAATGTACAGAAACATGTTTGCAGTACAAATAAAGATTCAGATGGGTTATTATTCACACTTAACCTAGAGATGATTTTCACAAAGGAACTAGACACAGATTATTCAAAATAAAAGGAGTGAAAGTTGGTTGTAAAAGCTCTAAATACCTTTAACTGTTTCATTTCAGAGAAGGTTTAATTTGTTTGGGTACTTATAGTACTATACATTAAAGTAATACTCTCAAAGATTTTGATTTTAATGTCTATTGAGTCACATACTATCTATGTAATGAAGCAACACAATTGTGATCGAGCCAATGGCCCATTGATGAATGTATTACAATATTTATATATGTGCAGTATTTCGAACTGTGTGGCTGTGGTGACATTCTCTAAAAAAATGCTGTATTAAGTTACTGCTAATGCAAACTGAACATTTCCTACTGCGGCAGCTTCACATTAAAAGCATTTAACTTGAACACAAGTTTACTTTTACTATGAAGTACTAACTTTTTAATTTTCTAATTAACAATTACCGCGATCAAAAATGTGTCTACAAAACAAGACAACAGCCGATCATTTTGACATATTGCAGACAGTAATGGGACAGTCAGGAGCAGCCACAGTGAGCTGTTAGATGAAGAGCTGCAGACTGCACAACTCCAACTTCTCAGCAAGGTAATCAACTCCTACAACTGTGCCCTCCTGTTCATGGACTCATGCCCTATGCAGCTTCAAATCAGATCACGGATGCTCACAGAATAATGGAAAAAGGCCAATTATTAATTTGACAATAGTCTGGAATTCTGTGATCTATAGTATTAAAACACATTTGCTGTTACCACCAGTAATTACAGGTATCACAAGCTCAACCAGGACTGAAATCTTTGAGAATGACACTTTGATATCTTGAAATGTTTTGCAGAGATCTCCGATGGATATGAACCAAAAACAATCCAGAAAGACAATGAACATGCAGATCGTGCAGGGGATAATGGTTAGGACTTACCTGTGGCCTATCATCTGAATGAAGCCTGTGGTCTTCAGCTGCAGAAAGATGTCTGGGATGACATCAGCTCGGCTCAGCACACACTCCAGGCAATGTGTCTTCAAGATGCCATGCAACTTTGGCAGGAGGAAGAACACGTGGTTGACAAACCTGACAAATTTAAAATGAAGCTGTAGTTACCAGTGAGACTTAAACAGGTTTTTTATTTATGAAATGATGTATATTACGGGAATAAGTTTCAAACATAAAGCAGCACCACAAACTCACCGATCCATAAATGGAGGAAAGTGCTTTGACACTTTATTCAAGCAAATTATGAACTTATCGTCCATGTCTTTTTTCTTCAAATTTGTTATCTTACTTGAAGCAAGACTGAGAAGTTCTTGATGAAGCTGAGACAAGAATAGAAAAATAAAACAAATTTGATGGAAAAATAAGAATATTGTGGGTAACAGATCAAATTTGAGGTAGGTTTTGTCATCAGGATCATCAGCATCAACTTATAAACTAAATATTCCTTTACCTGTAAGATCTTTTAAGGTGCTTTGAGTGTTTCTCATAAACATAAATGAAGTATAACTGTAATTCAACCAAACTGGAGAAACATTCACATACATCGTTCATTTCAGTCATATTCTTCAGGATGAGGCCGATAATTTCTGCAGCAGCTGCGTAGATGTCTTTATACCTTACAAGGGACACGTTGTTGGTGAGAGATTGTATGTACCTGAAGAAAAAAACAGTACACAGAAATGATTAAAGATACTTTGCAAGATGGCATACATAAATATATTGCTCTTAACTTGCAGCTTTAAAATAAATAATAATTCGTATTAGCAAATGAAGTTATGGTTTCAAACAGTAGAGCTATCAGGTGAGTGTACAGTATATTGCCATTTAGCTACATTACATATTTTACTTCTCATATTCGATTCCACATGAGGCATCGTAAGCAGGGAGGTTGTTGGCCAAGATGATTCCCAGCAGCTGAAGTCCAACAGAGTTGTCTTTATTATTTGCATCGGTGCCACAAAATCGTTCGTGTATCAGACTACGAGGGAAAGAAAAGAGAAGCCAAAGACCAGTTTATTACCAGTTTTATTTATAAAATACAGAATTTATGCAAGTATACGCTCAGATCTATCATCATTTTCTAGCATATTCCTTGTTGGCGAGGGCTGAATAGTAATTTGATGAATAAAAAAATCATAATGAACAGCAGTGGTTCTGCATTTTTCAGGCTTTTTGTAACTGATGGGACACAATAAGATCCAAGAACAACTGACAAGCTGAAATCTAATCAACACAAAGGTTTCAGGAAACATTCGACCATCAGATACTCTGACAGCAAATCAGTCACGTGGTGCAGTCTGCTTCCTGTCAGCATCTTTGCCACAAAGTAAGAATGCATACACCAGTAACGAAATAGAGTGTGTACAACTCTCAAACAATTGCTGGTTCCAGCTTTTGCCATTTTTGACCATAAATGAAGAGTCTTTGGGTTTTGGATTGTTGGTTGAACAAAAGAAGCAATTTGATGACATCACTTTGGTCTCAGGGAAACTTTGATGAGAATTTTTTCACAAGTTTTTAACATTTTATAGACTTAACGATTAATTGATCAATTGTGAAAAAAATGGTCAGATTAATCGATAATGAAAATCATGAGTAGCTGCGCTAACTTTGAGTAGAGAAAGGGTGAAGGAACAAGCCAATTCCAGAAAGCTATCTGGATCTGCTCCAACTTCAACTATAGCTTATTACCACGGGGCATTTCTCCACCCTGTAGAGCTTTGAACCTTTATGCAGCATGGTGTGAAGAGTGTCTGAGTCTTGGCCATTTTAGACCATTTCCACTGAGCTACAGGCTTTTGTCAAATGCACGTCAATCATCTAGTGAGAGAGTGCTACCTGTAAGGCACATGCAGACAGTCTTTCCAGCACTCCACCAGAGTGCGAATGATCTCCAGGTTGTGGCGGAATACTGCCCTCTTGGAGTGGAAGCTGTGCTTCATCAGGAACTCTAGCAGTCGGTTGGCGAGCACTTCATCTCTGGGGTTACCCTGGGACAAAATTTGATTTGTTGGAAACTTTGTATTAAAATGTTGATATATGCACAGCTCATGAGAAAAAAATATATTAATCATTTAGATTTGAGGTCTTTAAAATGTAAGCATTAGGAACCTTGGGGCTGGCCGCGCTTGTCCAAGAGAGTACCGTGACCACGATATCCACCACCATAAAATGGATCCCCTCTCCTCCGTTGTTTCCAGAGACGACGACCTGCAGGAGTGGCCCCAAAAAGTGCTTGGCATACGGTCGAAACATCTGTAAAGTCCACAAGCAAAAAGCGACCATAAGAAGAGCTTAGTATGAAGAGAGTATGAGGTGTCACATAAAGGTAGATATTCAGTAGTAACATATTTATTTATTTTCAAATACAGTAATTGATTCTATTCGTATTAAAGGTTCACATTTTATGTGTATGTTCAATCAGTGTTGGTAAATGGCAAATCAATTGATGCAATAAATGCCTCAGTGCATGTCATATTGACTGAGAAAGCTGAGTTGTTCTACTGCAAAAACCTGTTGTTCTTCTGGCACCAGCACCGATATTTGATGTGTACAGTGACGTAGTTGTTGTCAAGGAAGAACTACAGGCTATTTCAGCTTGGAATTCTCCACCTCTGGGTAACCAAGGGGTGTGCTGCCCCTCAGAAACAAAACTTCTTTATTCTCTTTGCTTGTATTGCAAACTAGCTACGTTTCCAGCAGCCATAATGGCATCCCAAAATATAAGTGCAGAGGATGTTATGAATGATGATACATTTTACAGCATTTTGGCTGACTCAGACATTCAGACATACTGTGTTTATTCAAGCCAAAGCATACGGCCGAAGAAATGCAGCCGAGAGTGGCTGCAGCTGCATTACCCCTTGAGCTGTGCATAACGTTAAGGGGACCAAGCAAGCCGACTGCTCTGTTGTTGGCTGCAAGAGCCTTCATCTACTCCTACAATCTGAGGATGTCAAGACACAGTGGATTATTTTTGCTCTAAATGTGACTGAAATGTCCCCACAATGACCGAAAAACTGGAATGTCTGTGTGCATGGCCGGTAACGGCACAAGCTCGAGGACGTATCGATACCGGCTGTCTGTGACCCGACTTTGAACTTGGAAGCTGTAAGTTTTGCCAGGTTTTATGTTGTTTTACCATTGAATTATGCGTTAGCATGTCGCTCGGCTAATGTGGCTCCTCCCACAGGCTGTGAGAGTATGTGTGAACATTAAGCTAAAGAAAAAAGGGAGAGCAGAAGGTTGGATACTGGTAACTGTTTGTTCATGTTCTTTTTCTGGAACTTTATACTGCAGCACTTGCTTTGTTGTTATATGGAAGCCCATTCTGCTACATCATGTCTATAAATGTACTTTATAGACCTGCCCTGAAGCCAACGATATAGCTACATGTGAAAAAGAAATACATAAAGTAATTTGCTAGGCAACGTTGAATAACGTTGTACTAACATTATGCAAAGTTGCAAAACGGCTCTGTGAGCAGGAGATCTCAGCTTTCTTGGTCAATATAGAACATACTGAGGAATTTATTGCTTTATTGCCACATTTTCCATCAACGCTGACTGGACATCCACATCAAACGTTGCAAATTTTCCCTTAAAGGAACATTTACCTCCTCTGTGTTGATGATCAGCTTTGAGATGAAGAGTCTAATATTCAGAGGTGTTGCTGGATTTGCTAGTTTTGCATGTAGAAATTTCATCCATGGAGGAAGTTCACTAGGCATGTTTCCCTGTTTCATTAACAAAGGAGAGAGCATTTTGTATGACACAAATCATTTCTGTTGATGATTACATATGAAGCCATTCGTTTCTGTCTCCAGTGTCACTTAAATCTGTTTGGATTAAACATAATGGAAATGACAGTTTAGTAAAAAGATCCAAAGTAAAAACCTGCAGTACTCTGCTTCACTGCCACTGACCTGTTCAATTTTGGGGGTTATGTTGTTCCTTTGCATGTGACCAATAAGACCAGTCATGGTTGCCATGCATTCATGCTGATTTAGCTCATCCATTTCTAGATCCACCATTGCGTCCTGGGAGGGATTTGTCTCCTCTGTTGTTTCCTAGGTGTACAGCAAGTTTCCTTATAACCATTAAAACCGGATTATATATTTTTAAACTGCAAGTAACCTGCCACAGTGCCAATACATACGTACATTTAGTCGCCTCACAATGTTTAGACCATTGTATGACATCAAAAGTGCAGTGTAATTTTATAAGGGGAAAAAAACAAAATAACGTGACCAACTCTTTTTGCAACTGTGCGCCTGTGTCCTTCAGGATTTTGGGAGCTGAACGAAAAGCTTTGGACTCCGGTGGAGAAATCAAACTGACTCATCTCCTCGCTCAGGCTGCTGTCAGCCATGTACGACTGGGAGGACAGATACACGGGCACTTCTAGGAAAAACCACAACAGAAATCTCATGATCAAACATCATCAACATCAAAAAACGCCTGGAGGCGCACTGACCACCCAATTATTATTATTATAGCTATCGGAATGTTGGACTCATCACATCCCATTTCATTGTAAAGAGCAGGGCTTTTTCATTGGACTTGAGGCACGTCTAATGATTAGGCCTTAAAACTGCACAATTTGAGGTACAGACAGAGCATGCAGTAGTTACAATTTTCAACTGCTTCGTGACATAGATGGCTGAATTTTAAAAACACTTTTGTGAGCAGTAAATACCTCCATTCTCCTCACTCATTTCTTTTCGAATCATGACGTATTTCTTTTTTCTCTCAAGTGGGACCTAAATTGATTTAAAAAAAAAAAAAAGAATAAATGGTGACTGGCAACTCAAGGTATAAACAAATAGTTACGTTCACAAAAACACACCTCAATTTCAACTGGAAAATTGTAGGTCCTTTCAACATCGATGATATTTTCCAGAATGAACTGATTCTGGACAGGGAAAGAAAACGATTATCACCAGACATCATTTAAAATGCGAAGGGAGTTGTGTAATTCTTTGCAGTGCATCGTGGTGACTGCAGTTAAGTTAGACAAGTCAGCCCGTACCTTCTCTGGTTTCTCACTGAAGAGGAAGCCATGGTAGAATTTGGGCTCACTGAAGCTGCAGCTGATGGCGGCGATGGCACAGTTGTATGCAGCACAATGATAAAGCCTCCTAAGTTCAAGGAGTTGAGTCTCACCAGCCATGTTCTCAGTAAACGCTTCAAAACACGACCTAATGGAAATTAAATCAATATTAATTTAGTCTTGGAAGAATAAGGACATTTAATATCACTGTCATATTAATTCTTGAATTGAGAGTCCTACTTGATCAAGGTCTTGGACAACTCATTCCCCTCGGTTTTGTCTGAACGACAGTAGGCTTGATTAATGCGGGATTCCTTGGAGTAAACCTCTTCTTTGGGAAGTCGAGAATACAGGAGTTCCATCAACTTATAGCAGCCGTTCTTCTTCAGCAACTGGATCTCAAATTCTGTTTCATTTGACTGACATTGATGAATAAATTAGGCATTAAATCGATTTACAATGTGCTGCTCCCATCTACATAATACAGTAATAGCTACAGTACATTGCTAGCAAAATGATAATAATGCCAAGTGTTTAATAGCTAAATATAACTGAAATCCATGATAACCATAAAATTCTAAAATAAAATCACAAAGCTACAACAGCTATTAAAGTCTGCATCTTAAAATATTTCCCTAACTGTAACAACATTAAGAAGCAAACCTTAGTGAAGCGGCTGAGCAGCAAAGCAGTTATGTCAGAGACGTTTGCCACATAGAAGTCACTGAGGGCCTTGGTGCAACAGTGAGAGGCCAGAGGCAGCAGAACCCTCTCCATAATGGCCTGCAGCATGGAGCTCATTGGCACGTCACCCTGCTGGATCACCTCATACACTGAACACAGTAGCTGCAGCTGCCGCTCACTGCTTGACCTAGTCAGACATTGACACAGGAAGTGGACACAAAATAAGCAACTCCTGTACAATCTAATGCGACGTGATATAATAACTCTGCAATGGAACTTAACAGGTCTCTTTTAAGTCACAGTCATGATGTGTACGATCTCTCATAAAGGTCTACTGGACAGAATCCTTTTGTTTTAATGGACAATATGAAAAGCTGAGACTTTACACTCAGTAATTTGGTTCATTTTCTGAACTGAATGTACAGCTCAGTTGAAGTAAGAAAGAAAGAAACCTCATGTGTAACCTCATTGTCGCCCATGAATGAAGAAAGGTTGTGAAGGCCTCACTAACCGTTCGGCAATTCTTTGGAAACAGGTTTGGAATTGTTCCTCCATGATGTGTTTTCTATCTCGACACAGAATCCCTGCCATCAGTCTGAGCAGGAGTGGGCTCTGAGAAAGCTCAAGAGCATCCAGCAACTGACAGACGAAAAGAAATGAAAAAAATGTTCAAAGTTAAAATCTCCCAAGCACCAGCTGTAAGTTAAAAAACGTCGGGACACTTGCTACATACAAGTTTTTGGTCAGTTTTTGGAGTTTGCTTGTTCTCAAAAAGTCTATCAAATTCAAGTTATTCAAGTAATACAAATACTGCAGCCCTAAAGCTGTTTTATCCACCTAAATCTTCAAAACACAGAGTTTACCTTCCGGATGCAGTCCATGTAGTTGTTGCGGTGAAGCGAGCCCTTTGCAAACTCATCTGACTGCATGGGGAAGTGGGAAACTACTAGGGCGTCCAGGGCTCTTTGCAGCTCAGCCACTGGCTCCTCTGGGAGGGTTGTGAAGAAGGGCAACACCAACAGGGCCTGACTCTGAAGAGATCAGAGAATCCAACAAAACAAACTTACATTTCAGCTTTGTCTACTTTATTAAGCAACTCAAACAGAAAAAGGAAAAATCGGACAGTCATTTGAAGTAATCCTCTACAGACCCCCTTTCCATTACCTTAAGATTTAATGGGAGATTCATGTCAACCAGTAGCATAGTGAAAGTGGAGAACACCGGTCTGAACGCCTCATGGTTGATATCGACGCAGACAGAGGAGTCAATCTGATGAGAGAGAGAAAACAGTATGAAATAAATGAACAGTAGAGGAAATTTAAAATACCTACATACATAATTTTGGTTTTTTTTGGGGGGGGGGGGGGGGGGATTTCGGGACACTTGGGGGGTGTTGATGTATTAACTCATTCACAAACAAAGTTCCTTGCTAACTAGACAAAGGCTTCGTTTTGCTCGGGAACATGCAACGCTAACTTCAGTTTCATAATACCTGTAGGAGCTTGGAGAGCAGCAGAAGAGTGGCAGTCTTGCTCTCTGGAGTTGAAGAGTCTCCCTCCCACCACGACTGCAGACTTTTCCATCCTCTTAGTACCTCTATGACCAGCTGTTTTCCCTGAGTCTTCCTCACAGAACGCTCTCTGAAGCTGTGGTCCAGCATGCCATTCAGCAACAAACTGACCTGATGAGAAATTCAACAGGAAAACAGACCTCACATACAGAAAAACAATATACCTCCTTTACAGCTGAATGATTGTACTTTGTAGTAAGGAAACAAAGATCAACGATAGCCAGGCTTGCAAATATTTACAATTGTACTAGAAACTGTATCTGGCTGATTATTTCAAGAGTAACTGCACCCAGTTGAATAATGCTACTGCACTACAATCTAATGACTGCTGCATACTCTCCCATTAGTCAAGTCCAATTTTATTTATATAGCGCCAATTCACAACAAAAACTTGTCCCATGACACTTTCCATGTAGAGTAGGTCTAGACCACAGTCTTTTGTTATTAATCTAATTATTAATTATTATTATTAAATTACAGAGAGCCAACATTCCCCCGCGGAGCAAGCACTTGGCGACAGTGGCGTGGAAAAAATAGCTTTTATTTTAGTTTAATGCTAAATTATAATACTTAATGCTAATTATTATGTAACTCCTATTTTTTGACTGAGTTTCTATGTGTATATCTAAGAATTTATACACCTCTAAATTAAACTAAATTAACTTAAACTAAAAAGTTAAACTTTTGAAATGTTATGCCACTGACTGCATTTTGGAATGCTTTTGAATGACATTTATACAACATTTTTTTAAAAACTAATTTGAAAAAGAGGAGAAGGAGCTACCATGGTGGTATTTTGAGAAGAAGCTTTCATGAGGCGTGGTACTATGGTCTCCAGGCTTCTCAGCAGCTCCGTGTTGATGGTCATCTGGAAGAGGCTGTAGAAGTACTCGCCATGTGAGAAGCTCAGGAAGTTATGGCTATGACTTCCAGATATCGGCACAGAGAGCATGATAGTGTTCAACAACAAGTCCACCAGTTGCTCACTCTGCAGAGAAACAGCAATATACAACAGGCAGCAAGCAGTGAAACACTTGGTGAACTAATTCATTAGAAAAAAATGCATCATATTCATAGTATTTTTCATTGTAATAAAGTATATTTCAGTGTTTTCTTTTTTACAACTTGAATTGATACTCCATTTATACATTTTAACATAGTGTTAATTTGTCTAATACTGTCACTCTCCATTTTGCTACATTCTTATTCTCATTCTTTTTCTGCTGTAGTCAGTTGACTGTTGTTCGCCATAAGTAGTTTCAATTTCATCTTGTTTTGTCAAATCTAATCCAAACAGAGGCAGCACTGACCTGTTGACTTAGAGAGAAGGCGAGCTGAAGCAGTCCATCCGCTAGCCTCTTGGTATTTATGTCCAAGGAGGGGAGTGCCTTCCTGTCCTCACCAGGTGCTATACCTTTATACACTGTCATTAGAAGTCGGGACCCAAGGGATTTGGCATAAGCGGCATCCTTTAACGGGACGAGAAAGATTTTTTAAAAAAAAGTCATTTTCAATAATGCTCTGACTGTTTAAAGTTGACGGACATCTGAATAGTAATGTCAGAACTGGAAAACTGAAAAATGGTGGTTCAAATATAAAGATCATTGTGGGTTAATGGTCACATGATTATAGTGAATAGGCCAAATACCTGGCTGTGTAGAATGGAGCCGAGGAAGTTGGCTTTGTAGATCTGCTTACAGGAAGAAAGAACCATTTCCATCTGGTCATGGTGGCTCAGAGTGCCGGCATGGTAGAGGTCTACTGCACACAACTCCTCTACTCTGGAGAGATCATTTAAGACATTAAGAAAGAAATTAATAACCGATTACAGGTGTTGATCACCATGCAACCATGATCAGAGAGATAGAATCAGAAGTAATTCCTCACAAGAAAAAAAGAGTGTGTGTTACAATAAGTTACAACTACTATGCCATCTATTTTTTTGAGATTTCATTATTCATGGATCTTCATTTGAATAGTCTATTCAGGTCTCAGCTCAATCCACCTTTGGATTTTAGATATTTCTAGTACAAGAATTCATACATCACGCAGAGGGAAACATGGATGAGAGAGTTTGGTTATATAAGCTGGTGCTGACCTGAAGTATAAATAGTTTTTTGTTGATGAAAATATGAATAAAGATATTGTTGGAAAAAAATGTCTTGAGATACATAATCTCTTTTACAGAGGAGGCTCCCTGGTCAAGAAAAGTGTTTTTTGCAAGATAATCATTGCGTTTGGCTCAAAGATGATTAACGTACCTTTTACGTGAGATTTTCGTCCGCAAACTGCTTTCAATATGAGTGTGATATGGTGAGGCCAGCAGGGCCTTTAGTGCGGGAACACACACTTCTGGTAGGTTCTTCATTACCTCCACGTCTGCCATGTTGAAACCTACAGCGGATGGCTCACACACCACCAGTGCTGTAAGCTCAAAAAAGGCTGACACAAAAATGTCTTGTTCCAGAAGCTGTGAATTAATGAATATAGTGAGCAAAAATCTTTCAAAGGAAGAATTGTGACTTTCTTAATCTGAGAGTATCTTAAATTCAGTGATACCTTCCAAAACTCCTGGTCTCCTTTGTCAAGAATCATGGTGGCAAACTCCAGCAGACGGACGATGATGGTGCACTTGCTGAAGTTGTACTGGTCCACCTCTCTCGGGCTGAAGTGAGAGGTCTTCTCGCCCAGAGAGAAACAGCTCTCTGCTGCTGCCAGTTCATGAGTTGCCAGCTCAGTCAAAAAGAAACGTATAGCTTTCAGAAAGCTTGATTTCTCTTTGGAGCCTTAAGAATGAAGGAAGAACAAAAATGAATTTATTGTGATCACCCTGGGTCAATCCAACTTCAAAACAGATTTCATACGAGAAAGTAGGGACACAATAATCTATATATTTAAAACTGAAGCTACATTTTTTAAAAATCTGATAATGTTAATGAACAGGGCAACAATATGAAAGCATTTTCCCCTTTTACATGCTATTAAAATACATGAAAACATACATAAGTCATACAGTACACATGTGTGTATGTTGAACAATTGATGACCAAGCAGAGATGATTTCAGAAAGGGAGGTTGTCTGGAAAATTTGTTGTGTCACAGCAGTTGCAATTTGATAAAATGTATGTCACAACATGACGTGATGCAACTTGCAACTACTGGCTCACTGTACATTATCCCACTATCCCGTAATAAGAAATGATATGGGTAGTAATAAAATAGTGTAACTGTCAACCCTTGCACCAATAAGACTTACTAAACATGTGATGAGGCTTGATTATGTGTAAATTGATGAAGGTGTTGTAGCAGTCCAGGGCAGCCAGCAGTAGGTCCATCCACTGCAGGGTGGCTCTGACACTGAAAGGACCCATCAGGTCCCTGAGAGTGGGCTGGGAGAGGAGACCCCCACCCTCAAACCGTGAGATCAAGAAAGCTATGCCATGATCCTTCAGCATGCCATCCAACCACTGAGGTGGAGACTTCTTTCCTAAGTTCAGTTACACACAAAAAATGCATTCACATGTATAACAAAAGTCAATTAATCAAAATGAATGCATTACTCCAGAATTACAAAAGTTTATTTTTTTTCCCTCTTTTTATTAATTGCATCTGATCAAGGCTTGCAAGATGAAGCACTTGGTGGGACTGTTCACCTGGGAGGAGAGGTATAAACTCGTAGAAGAGTTCCATGCATTTGTGGCGACACGCAGTCTGAGGGCGGCCACATTGTTCCAGAAGCCATAACACCACATCAGAGAGGCACAGCTTTCCATCAGGTGGAAAGCCCCTGGAAGAAGAGAAAGAGGATTTTTCATTAATTTCAAAATTATAATATCTTTGTATAAACGTTATTGCAATGTTAGCAATAGGTTTCTTGTACAAAACACACAGAGAAACAAACCTTGGGACGCGTCTTTTAGCATTTTGCTGATTGAGACTGGGGGCTTTATGTTTGATGATTCTTTTCAGATGATCAATGGCACTGCCACACTGCTGCAATGTACCTGAGGATAAAAGAGTGGCCACAACAGCTTCAGAACTTTTTGAAAATCAAAAGAGCTTTCAATTACAATTTTACTTTAATGCACAATGGAATCTTGTTAAACCCAACATGAGAGCTTTAAAAAAAATAAATACATGTAAGAAATGCCATTCTGAGAACTATTAGCGTCAAGTGGCTTGAAACATTGTATTATTTCCACACATCATGAAATAAAAACATAATGAATGATAATGTAATAATGATAAAATCACAGAAAAAGCTGTTTCTCTGCTAGTTATCTTTTAGATAGACAAGAATAAACTGATAGTAATGTGAAAGGAGTAGTATCTGAGTATCCTGTCAATAAAGCTGAAAACAATTACCCATAGATGGTTCATCGAAATGTGCAAGACCCAGACTTTCAACAAATATGACCAGAACTTCAAAGACAAACTGGTCCACCAAGGAACTTTCCTCCCTGCAGAGACAAATAGAAGACAGCATTTTGGTAATATTAAACCATTTTTTCATAATTAATTTTGTCATACTGTTTGTCATTTGTCATTGGCTATCATTCAACATCTTTGAATATCACGAACAAGATACGATTCTGTTAAATGGTTCAGGAATCTTGGGGTCTACAGAGATGAAATAAAAGTGCCAAAGCGGAGAGCAAAGTATTGTACCTGAACAGTCTGTAGATGCTATTGAATGCTAAGGCTGCACCAAGTCTTTTGAAGCCATTGGGGTGGAGAGCCAAGCTGTAGATACGCTTAAACAAGGACTTCATGTTAGTGGGGCTCTTCTCTTGCTGCTTGGGGGTGGTTTGTTTTATTGACCATTTGACAAACTCTTCGATACAGCGGCCACAGAAGTCTCTGAGAGTGCTGTCCATCGGATCAACCACACCGTCCTGACGAGAAAAACACACATAACGAAGAAAATTAGATGACCAAAGGAGGCAGAAAAGAAAACTGTTGGTACAAAAATCCTGAAAACTCAACTGAACACCAATGTTCATACTACAAATGGAGGAAAGGTCTTTAGAAAGGGTTTGAGTAACATTTATTGATGCATAGTCTCAAATGCTTTTTGAACATTTAGCCTATGAAGGCCTTCACAGAGTATAATCTCTTACCATAATGGCCTCTAGTACAGCCACTGTGTCTTGGCTCTCAAACTTCTTGTTGTTTGTGAACCAATGAATCAGCTGCATAACCAGTGGTTCAAAGAGCTGTCTGGTCACCTGGTAAAGACATCCAAATTTATAAACAGTACTGTAGACATCATCACACACCTTCCAACCAAGCACCTCTTTGAGAACCGTCCGTGTGTATATCAGGGAAAGACAGTACATCAGGAGTTATTGTAAAACTTAAAGAATTATTACTGTACATGAGACAGGAAAGATGGAACTTTTGTAACTTTTGCAGCCAAGTCAACAAGTGCTCTTAACATTCAGCTCAGTTTTTTAAATGGTTTACGGTCCCACACATCCCAATTTTATTTAGCCCCAACCAAAAACCTAAAATCAGCACTAAAAACATGAGCAAAATTGTTTAAATATTAGTGTTTTTAAACTCTTCTTGTATAAGTGGCATCAACTGGTATCAATTTCCCAGGATTCCTATTAAGGCCCCCCAAATTAATGTTTACTAAAACAAACATCCATGAACTACAAATATTCTTCCATCCTGGTTTGTGCGTCATTATTTTGTAAAGGGTTAAAGAATACAGCTTTCTCAACAGTTTTGTGGAATATCAGCATCTAATAAAATAATAAGATGGAGGCTAAACTGTCATAAAACAATTGTAAATTTCAAAATAATCTGAGAGTTTGCTAACATACATGGTCTCTTCCTGACTAGACTCTAATCCTTCCAAATTGTATGATATTTAAGGACTTTTCCTGAACTGTAGGAATCAGGTCTGCAGTAACTGTCTTGGTGGAGTGCACACACCTGATCCACATCACAGGCCAGACGCAGTAGCACAGGAAACAGCCTCTTGTGCAGCTTGTACATGGGTGGCAAACTTGTCTCCCCTTCAACCATCTGAGCACTCTTGCCAACCATGTAGACCACCAAGCTGTGGAGCAGCTCACAAGCTGCTACCTGCATCAAACACAAGAGAAAACTGGATCAAAATACTGCTTTTATTGGGTTGTCATCATAACTAAGCTTTGTCAATATCTACCAAATTTATTTTGTAAACACAGTGAAAACATACTTTGGTCTGTCTGTCACTTGTGGACAGAGCTAGTTCACTGATGCGAGGCAGAAATGGGTCGAGGTAGATGACTGGCTTCATATCGGCGAATGGCACTGCAAAGCTGAGCCTTCTCTCAGAATCCCAGGCGACAAATTTCTTCATCATCTCCTCTGATGAGACCACTAAATGTGAAAATAAATGGCTATGATCAACACTCAAGTGTTCTCAAAGCATTACTCTGAAGCACGGCCCAAACACCCAAAATGCTATTGTATAATAGAATGGCATGTCAGGTTGGTTATGGATGTAAATCCTTACCAGTTACAAGGCTCCTGTTCAGCTTTCCTCCTAGATGACCGAGCAACTTCACCACCCTGAGCCTCACCGTGACAAGAGGAGCATCTCCCTGTATTCATATAGAAGTAATCAGTACATTCAAAACACAGGAATGTTCATATCAACATCTGTACTATAAGATAATAGGTAGTTCATTATCACTTGTTCTGAAGTAACTGACCCAGACATTAAAGGGACCCCTCAGTCATTTTAAGGGTCTGTAAATCCCTGCAAACATCAGACCCAGCATGTTTGCCTCCTACTGTATTGTAGCAGTACATTAATTTTACTTTGACTCATAGGTTTAGTGAGAGACCAGAGTAAACACTGGACATACTGCATCATCAGTGGGTGGCAAATTGGAACAGCACTAAAGCCATAGTAGGAAACAAATCACTCTACTGAAAGATGTCTTCCCACGTTCACTTCCAGTACCATGGTAAGCTGGTTAGACTTTTTCAGGAGTCTCGTCATCACTCGGCTGTATCCTCTGTCGCTTGTTGAAGCCATAGAAGACATCACCTCCCAGCTACTGTCGTCTTTGTCTAAAGTCAACCACATCTGAATTAGGCTTTTTGTTAATTTGGCTGATATTTACATTTAGTAAACAGAAAATGATTTTAAGTTTAACCAAAATGTCCATTAACTGCCAAAGAAATGTGCTTGAACATCGACTACTATGGGCTTACAGTTGGTTGAGGGGGTTTTCAGGTATCCATCCAGAAGAGGAAGGATGGTTATGTAGCAGGGCTGCATAGTCTCCAGGGGAATGTGGGAGGACCAGTCCTCAAGAGCATCTAGGGCTATGTTGGCCAAAGGAACATGGCTCAGACCCAACTTCAGAGCCACCTAGATGCCCCAGTCATTCACACACAGACACACATACATGACTTACTGTAGGGGACCAGTAGCAAACAGTTTCTGTCTGATCTACAGCCGTGAATTCAACTTCCTTCTCCTTCTGCACCAACCATCATGTTCTAAAAGGGTTTATCTGAATTGATTTAAACCTGATATTATGTAACTATTAATGTTATGAAAGTGAACATTTTGGATGTTCTAAGTTTGGCATTACAGTCGTCACCATCTTGTTTTTTTTGGAGCCAGCAGTGATCAGGCTTCTTTTTCAAACCAGTGCAGTCCGCCCCCTGCTGGCCATTAGAAAGAATACAGGTTTAACTTCAATGTTGGCTTCAATTTTCTGACCTGGAAAGTCCGTCCATATTTTATACAGTCCATGTTTTTAGCCAACTATTTAAACCAATCATCCATGACTTAATTTAACCAACACTTTCTCTTTGCTTCTCTGCTTGCTCAACATGGTGTGTCACGGGAATATCTATTATTTAAATTTTAATTTCTATTCTATCAAATTACATGAGGGATTTTTCCACATGCCCCGTGGCAACTGCAGAGGTAGCCTCTGGGGTACAACTACCCTTGGTTGGACATTATGGCACTAAACCACCTATTGTACATCTGCATTTTATGTTTGTTTTAAGCTGCATTCATCCATCTTCATATAGTGAACAAATATACAAATAATAAAATAAAAATGATCCCACCTCTAGAGCAGGACAGTAGGCCTTGATGTCCAGAGCTATGATGTTGTGGTGCAGCGAGAGGACAAATGTCAAGCAGGACGCCAGCAGCTCGTCTTTGTACTGCTTCATTCTCACACACACCTAATGGGAAGAACACATCATTCACATCTCCTGCATATTAAGTTCCCCTGTAATGCTCTATTTTAGTTTATTGCACCAACAAGCAAATTTATAACTCTCCCAGGTAATATTTTAAAGAGCATCCACCTCTTTTCCAAACTTAGAGAAGAGTGCAAAACAAGCACTTTTCACTGTATCACTCTGGGGGGATGTAGAGCTTTTCAGACCAACTCCCTGTTAAAAAGCAGATTTTTATTATTTGTATGATGCATTCAATGGGAGGAGTACATTGCATGACATTACTTTTCCTCTGAGTTTTTTTCAACTCGGCAAGTATCCTATACCAGTCCCTCCAGGATTTCGCGATGTTGCGATCGCAACAATTCACGCAACTTCAACCAATCCCTGTGAATTCTGCGTGACCTTGCAATTTTGTCCAAACTCTGCAACTTTTCCACAAGTTTGACCAATCATTAGGGGTGCAACAGATTGTTGTCAGCCCGTAGTCCGTACGGATCACCCCCATCACTGTGTGAAACACAGTTTTACTGTCGCTGTTACTTTTTAAAGTAATAATTCACTAAATCTCGATGCAGAGGTGCTGTGAAAAGACGAGACAGATGCTACTGTGTTTTACTCTGCAGCGCATCTCTGTGTGGCAGCGGAGAACGACTGATTTAAAAGCCCTCACATCACCTCTATCGTCCTGACCATGACTGCGGGCATTTTCACTGGTGTAACTGGGAAACTGGGAATATTGTCATCATAGAAATAGATCATAAAATTATGCTTAATGAAACTTCAGCGATGTCTGCTGTCTCAACTTCTACACACA
>JBBPCS010000003.1:0-15617 GCA_037974645.1 Hollardia meadi
TTCACACACAACCATCTCTAGGGTTTACAGAGAATGGTCCGAAAAAGAGAAAATATCCAGTGAGCGGCAGTTCTCTGCGTGAAAATGCCTTGTTGATGCCAGAGGTCAGAGGAGAATGGCCAGACTGGTTCGAGATGATAGAAAAAGCAACAGTAACTCAAATAACCACTCGTTACAACCAAGGTATGCAGAAGACCATCTCTGAGCGCACAACACGTTGAACCTTGAAGCAGATGGGCTACAGCAGCAGAAGACCACACCAGGTGCCACTCCTGTCAGCTAAAAACAGGAAACTGAGGCTACAATTCGCACGGGCTTACCAAAATTGGACAATAAAAGATTGGAAAAAAGTTGCCTGGTCTGATGAGTCTCGATTTCTGGTGCAACATTCAGATGGTAGGGTCAGAATTTGGCGTAAACAACATGAAAGCATGGATCCATCCTGCCTTGTATCAACGGTTCAGGCTGGTGGTGGTGGTGTACTGGTGTGGGGGATATTTTCTTGGCACACTTTGGGCCCCTTAGTACCATTGAGCATCGTTTAAACGCCACAGCCTACCTGAGTATTGTTGCTGACCATGTCCATCCCTTTATCCCTGATGGCTATTTCTAGCAGGATAACGCACCATGTCACAAAGCTCACATCATCTCAAACTGGTTTCTTGAACATGACAATGACTTCACTGTACACCAATGGCCTCCACAGTCACCAGATCTCAATCCAATAGAGCACCTTTGGGATGTGGTGGAACGAGAGATTCGCATCATGGATGTGCAGCCGACAAATCTGCAGCAAGCATGATACGTTCATGTCAATATGGACCAAAATCTCTGAGGAATGTTTCCAGCACCTTGTTGAATCTATGCCACGAAGAATTAAGGCAGTTCTGAAGGCAAAAGGGGGAATAAATAAATTGTATTTCTTGTATTATGAGCCACTCGGTATACATTAATGTAATAACAGTGTTGTTTTCCCTGAACAGGGAGATCCTGGGCCTGTAGGACCAGCTGGACCTGTTGGAGAACCTGGAGTAGGAATCATTGGGCTGAAGGTAACATGAACACAGAATATAATCAGTTTATATTCTGAGGTCACATTACTGTATGTTTGGATTATATCCACCTGCGCAGTTTGGGCTGGATTGCAGCAGGGGTTAGCACTATAACTGCAAAACTTACTTATGAATGTACAGTATTATTTGTTATTTAACTGGATACAGCATCACCACTCAGCCTTGCTTCTAATTTTGCTCAGTGGCCGTATTACCGCAAAAATGTACTCTGCAGCCCAAAAAGCATGTTCCCCATAGACCACCATTATAAAAGAGATGACTGTAAAAATGTTTACAGGACACCATAAATTGAATTTTGACTTGTTATTTTTAGATTTATAGGAACTTGATTTATTATTTTAATTTCTTTATGTTTTCAGTTTTTACTCAGTTTGGGTAGATTTAGGTACCAAAACTATTTGGTTAGGGTTTACTTAAAAAGAGAGCCAAAGAGCAGAGCTCTGATTTACCCTTTCACGCTTGCATAGAAGCAGTGAGTTCTAGCCAATCACAGCACAGTAGGGTGGAACTGGGCGAAACTGTCTTGGAAAAAATATAGCACGCTAGTTGAGCAGTTCTCACTGGAATTAAAAAGGGGCTATCCTTGGGTCTGGTATCTAGTTCTATAATACATCTATGGACTTACTGAGTGAGTGAGGGATCATTGGTCAGCCAAGTGTTGGGATTTCCCCATTAGCTGTTTCTCTTAAAATGAATCAGCACAATCATTAGTTACGTACCGTAAGTCCAGATTCAGTGTGTAGGCGCAGCCCTCAACCCCCTGGTGCTAGCCTTAGACATGTGCTGCTGTCTGACAAGCCATACAGAACACTTCCGCTGTAACACCAGACTTTCCTCAGGCTGTGAGACTTCTCAATTCATCCTCATCATGGCACTCTCCACCATAAATACAACTTTATTATTATTACCTATTATTTATTCATCCTTTTGAATGAGTTTTATTTTGTGTGTAACATAATGGAACTACAACGTGTGTTTCGTTGTACAACCCTGTGTTGTAGAATGATTAATAAATGACCCTATGTACTTTGAAATGAATGAATACACAGCACTGAAGACCTTGAGTCTACACTACTTACTACATGGGTCAGTCACCTTGGTCTCACCTTATGTATAAGTCGAGCTGAGGCTGGACAGTTTGCTCCCAAAAACAGCTTTTTCTTCATATAGTTAGAGAGGGGGGCACTTCCACCTAGCCCTTTTTTATGCTAATATGTAGATAAAAACATTTTCATATTTTGACTGTTTATCTGTTCCTACTTCAGGGTAACAAAGGAAATCCTGGACCTGTGGGGCCACCCGGAATGAAGGGGGATGGCTTCCCAGGACCACAGGTGAGAGGAAACAGTCATAAAAATTTAATTACACTCATTGTCAATGCATAACACACAAAAAAAGATTTGTAAATGAACATTTTTTCTGTCATCATAGGGGCTACCTGGCGTACCAGGAGTGCAAGGAGAGATGGGACCTGAAGGGAAAGGACTACCTGGTCCTAAGGTGAGGCAAATTGTTACGTTGTAAATTGTTACATAAATTTGTGAATGTGAAGGAAGGCCCTGAGAGGGACATTTACTGGGGTTCATGGGAGTGAGAAAATATGAATTTTTTTTTTTTACAAATAATTTTGATATATTATACACAATAGCCATTGCATTAATAAGACCGAACCAAATACTTTTACAATCCCGTTTCCAAAAGAGTAAAATGTAAATAAAACAGAATGTGATCATTCACAAATCATTTTGACATATATTAAATTGAAAACAGCACAAAGACAGTATATTTCATGTTTTACCTCATCAACATCTGACAGTTTAAGAACATTTCTTAACGCACAATTGCAAGGATTTTAGGGATTTCACCATCTACAATCCATAATATCATTAAAAGATTCAGAGAATCCAGAAAAATCTCTGCAGGTAAGGGGCAAACCAATACTGTGTCACAGTTCTGCCCTCCCCTAACCTGCTGCTCCAGTAACTTTCCACTCACCTCACCTCTGCTCCACTCTGCCTGTCAGCCACTCCCACCTCATCAAGCTCATCAGACTCACTTGGACTCTCAGCTGCTTCACATCAGCAATCAACCCCCTTCATAAGCTCCAGTTTCACACAACTTCAGTGCCAGATTGTTCTTCACCTCCATGCAAGACTCCCCAGCGTTATTCCTAGGTTTGATCTCCCGTTGCCAACCCTGCTTGCCTTTGACTCTCCCATCACGTCTCTGCCCCGGAAAACCCAACAGCCTTCTGTCCCCGACCACGAGATCTGCCTTCGCACTTCCTGGTTTCTGTCTGCCTGTTGCCGTGGCTGTTTGGCGTTCTCCAGCTTGCCTACACTGTGTGAGTTTCCTGTTCACTACTCCAGTGTGCTACGCTACCGCAGAGACTCTTTTCTGAATATCACCTCAGTCATCGCCGGTGTTTCCGGTTCTCTGATTCACTGCCTGACTGCCAAGACTGTTGTTTCCGCCATCATTACCAATTCAATCTGCGGTGTTTTGTGCTGCAACCTGGTCCTGCCACTAGCTGTTACAGTACAATCTGGCCAATCATGGACCCAGCACACTCCATATCACAGCAGAACCGCTTCGAGAGGATCGAGGGCGCCCTCCAGCAGCACAAAGCTATAATGGCCGCTTCCGCTGCCGAAGCAAGACAGTCAGCTGAAACCCAAGCGCAGGCGATTGCAATGTTAGCTTCACAAGTCCAGTTGCTAACGGCCGCTTTAACCCTGCCAGGTGTTCCTGCTCCTCCTCCGGCACCATTGGCTCCTGCACCTTCGCCGCCCAGGTATCTTCCCGAGCCCCAGGTGGGAACCCCGGAACGTTATGCTGGAGATCGAGAGACTTGTGGTCCTTTTTTGACAAACTGCTCCTTGCTTTTCCACCTGCAACCCCATATGTTCGCCTCTGAAGAAGCTAAGGTAGCCTTCACCATAAATCATCTAACGGGGAGGGCTTGCCTCTGGGGAACCGCCGAGTGGGAGAGACGAACTTCCGCCTGCGCCTCCTTCCAGGCGTTTTTTGATGAGCTCTGCGAGGTTTTCGGCATGGGGACCTTCGGTTCCAACGCTGCACGGGGCTTGATGAGCATGCGCCAGGGGAACCAGTCGGTGGCAGACTTCTCCATCGATTTTTGTACTAAGGCTCGCCAGAGTGAATGGAATCCCTCGCCCCTCTGCAATGCTTTTCTTCACGGTTTGGCAGATTATGTTAAAGACGAGCTGGTCTCTTATGATCCCCCATCTACGTCGGATGGAGTTATTGAGCTGGCCACCCGAGTGGATCTCCACATCCAGACTAGAAGACGAGAGAAGAGGATGGGTTCATCGGGCTATCAACCTCCAGTTCGCCCACGGGGACCCTCATCTGCTACCAGTTCCACTGCTGCCGCTGGATCATACTCAGGCATCTCTGAACCCATGCAATTGGGCTGCACCAATCTGACTCTGGAGGAACGGGAGCGCCGCCGACAGGCCAACCTCTGCCTGTACTGTGGCCAGGCAAGCCATTTTGTCTCCCGCTGTCCAGTAAAAGCCAGGGCTCACCAGTAGAGTGAGAAGTCTTGGTGAGCCTCCACTCAACCTTCCTGAACCCAAAGACCCTTATTCTACGTCCATCTCCTCCTCCCTGATGGTTCCCATCCACTCGCCACATTCATCGACTCTGGGGCCGATGCCAGTGTCATAGATTAGTGGCTCGCCTGTCAGCTAGGGTTGGGCCGGTTCCTTCTCCCTTGCCTGGTTCCAGCTAACGCACTGGACGGTCATCTTCTTGGGACCTTGACCCTCCAGACTACTCCAGTCCACATGCTCCTTTCTGGTAACCACCACGAGACACTCCACTCATTCCGCTGATTCTGGGTTATCCGTGGCTTCGATGTCATAACCCACACATTGACTGGACTACTGGTGCCATCCTTGGGTGGAGTGAGTCTTGTCATCAGGTCTGCCTCAAGTAAGCTGCCACGCCTCGGCGATCACCTTCACCCAGTTCAGCATCAGATGTGTCAGGGGTCCCTCCTGAGTACCACGATTTCAGGGAGGTTTTCAGCAAAGCCAAGGCCACATCTCTACCCCCTCATTGTACTCATTGTCCACCCCTGAGAGGGAGGCTATGGACACCTACATCAATGACTCTTTGGCTGCTGGCATCATCCGCCCTTCTTCCTCTCCTGCTGGGCGGGGTTTTTCTTCGTGGAGAAGAAGGATAAGACTTTGAGGCCCTGCATTGATTACGACGACGTACTTATGGACATGCTGAACTGCTTCCTTTTCGTCTATCTGGATGACATCCTTATCTTCAAGTCCCGTGAGGAGCATGTTCACCATGTTCAGACTGTTCTACAGCGTCTCCTCGAGAACTCACTCTTCGTCAAAGCAGAAAAATGTGAGTTCCACATCCCCTCCGTCTCCTTCCTGGGGTACATTGTGGCTCAAAACAGCATGCAGATGGACCCAGCTAAGGTATCGGCTGTTACCTCCTGGCCTGCCCTAGACTCCCGCAAGCAGTTGCAGCGTTTTCTGGGGTTCACCAACTTTTACCACCGCTTCATCCGCAACTACAGCTCCATCACCACCCCTTTCACAGCTCTCACCTCCTCCAAGATACCCTTCCGGTGGACTCTGGCCACTGAAGAGGCCTTCCAGACCCTCAAGGCTTGGTTCACTTCCGCCCCATCCTCCAAGTACCAGACTCTGAGCATCAGTTCATCGTGGAAGTTGATGCTTCCGACGTGGGAGTGGGGGCCATTCTGTCACAATGTGCGGACACCGAGCAGAAGCTCCACCCCTGTGCCTTTTTCTCTTGGGGATTAACACCAGCAGAGAGAAATTATGACATAGGCAACAGAGAACTATTGGTCGTCAAATTGGCTCTGGAGGAATGGCGACACTGGCTCGAGGGTACAAAACAATCTTTCTTGGTTTGGACTGACCATAACAACCTTGAGTACATCAAAACAGCCAAGAGGTTGAACTCACGTCAGGCCCGGTGGTCTCTGTTCTTCACCTGTTTTCATTTCTCCCTCTCCTATCGTCCGGGGTCCCGTAACGTCAAGCCTGACGCCCTTTCCCAACAGTTCCAGGGGGAGGAGGATTCTGTCACTGGGCCCGATTCCATCCTGCCTGCTCCCTATGTGGTCGCCACGTTAACCTGGGAGATTGAGGAAAGGGTTAGGGCCGCCACCAAGGATCAGCCAGGGCCCAGTACATGTCTTCCCGACCGTCTGTTTATCCCTCCAGCTCTGAGGTCAGATGTGCTCCAGTGGGCCCACGCCTCTAAATTTACCTGCCACCCAGGAATCCAGAGAACCTGTGATGTCCTCCTCCAGCAGTTCTTGTGGGCCTCCCTTGATGAGGACACATGGGAGTTCATGAACACCTGCCCGGTCTGCAACCAACATAAGCCTTCACATCAGGCCCCCGCTGGTCTACTGCGGCCCCTCCCCGTGCCGCATCGCCCTTGGTCCCATATCTCCCTGGACTTCATCATAGGTCTTCCTCCTTCCTCCTCTGGTGGCAACATAACCATCCTCTCGGTAGTGGACAGATTCAGTAAGATGGCCCATTTTGTACCCCTAACCAAACTCCCCTTGGCCAAAGAAACTGCTGGGCTGATTCTCCTCCACGTCTTCCGACTCCATGGGGTCCCCGTCGACATGGTCTTTGATCGGGGACCTCAGTTCATGTCCATTTTTTGGAGAGAGTTCTGCGGCCAGCTTGGGGCCACTGTCAGCCTGTCCTCCAGCTTCCACCCCTAATCCAACGGTCAGACGGAGCGCAAGAATCAGGAGATGGAGACGGCGCTATACTGTATGGTCTCTCGGAACCCTTCATCCGGGTACCAACAACTCTTATGGGTCGAATACGCCCATAACACCATGACCAGCTCCGCCACAGGCCTATCTCCCTTCCAATGTGCATACGGGTACCAACCTCCTCTCTTCCCGGCATTGGAAAAGGAGATCTCCTGCCCGTCCATCCAGGCCTTCATCCGCCAGTGCCGCCAAACCTGGACCCGAGCTCGCTCTGCGAGTTGCTACACATCCTCAGCCAACCAATGCTACTCCCAAGCCCCCACCTACCAGGTGAACCAAAAGGTGTGGCTGTCCACCCGAGACCTTCCCCCATGGTTTGAGTCTAAGAAGTTGGCAACCAGGTTCAACGGTCCCTTCATCATCGAGAAGGTCGTCAAACCTGTGGCGGTGAAACTCAAGTTGCCCCAGTCCATGAGGGTTCATCCTACGTTCCACGTCTCAAGGTCAAGCCGTTCTGAGACAGCCCACTGGTCCCTGCCGCTCCGCCTACTCGTTTCATCGATGGGGGTCTCACCTACTCAGTCCGCCGCCTCATTCGCTCCCACCGTCGTGGGAGAGGCCTCCAGTATCTGGTTGACTGGGAGGGGTATGGTCCCGAGGAGAGGTCCTGGGTCCCTGCTCGACACATTGTGGACTCCTGTCTCATCAGGGAATTCCACCAGCAGCATCCTGACGAAACCCACTTGCACTTCTATGGCTCCCACTAAGACCTGCTGCAAGGTTCCTCCTGCTACTCCTCCCAGGACCTCGGATGAAGAGGAACTGTCATCTGAGGAGGAGGAGACTCTATCTGACAGCGAGGGATCCCTCCTCCAGATCCCCTCCACCCATCCGGCTGAGGAGATGGACTGGTCTGGCTCGGAGGAATTCTGCCACTACCAGTTACATACTAAATTCCCGTGACCTTCAAACTCTCAGGCAGCACTGCATTAAAAACTGACATGATTCTATGAAGGACATTTCTACATGGGCTCAGGAACACTTTGGAAAACCATTGTCAGTAAACACAGTTCGTTGCTTGTTGCAGTTCAGTTCTTGCATCTACAAATGCAAGTTAAGACTCTCACAAGACATATATCAACAACATCCAGAAACATCGCTGACTTCTCTGGGCCCGAGCTCATCTGAGATGGACTGACGCAAAGTGGAAAAGTGTCCTTTGATCTGACGAGTCTACATTCAAATTTTTGGAAATCATGGGCGTCCTGTCCTTTGGGCTAAAGAGGGAAAGGACAATCCAGATTGTTACCAGTGCAAAGTTTAAAAGCCAGCATCTGTGATGGTATGGGGGTGTGTTAGTGGGTAACTTGCACATCTAGCACCATTAATGCTGAAAGGTTTTGGAACACCATATGCTGCCATCCAGATTACTTTTTTTCCGGGACGTCCCTGCTTATTCCAGCAGGACAATGCCAGGCCACATTCTGCCACCTTACTACAGCTTGGCTTCAGAGTAAGAGTGCAGGTACTAAACTGACCTGCCTGCAGTCCAGACCTGTCTCCCATTGAAAATGTGTTAAGCATAATATGTCAACGGAGATCCCGGACTGTTAAGCAACTGAAGTTGAATATCAAGCAAGAATTTCACTTTCAAGACCTCAACAATTAGTGTCCTCAGTTCCCAAATTCATACTGAGTGCTATTTAAAGAATGTGCTGAAGGCATCAAATAAGAATGATTGTATATTTACAAAATGGTGACTGTTGATGAGACTGTTGACTCGTGTTTAATATTGTATGCGATACAGATTGGAAGTTAAGAGACAAAAGTGAAAATGGAACAAAAAATAAAAATAGTGGGTTGGATAGCTAATGGAAAGTATTTTTAGTCTGAGTTTGTTTTGTGTGTTTTGTATGTCAGGGTGACAGAGGCACACCGGGGGTACCAGGGCCATCAGGTCCGCCTGGAATTGGACTTTATGGACCTAAGGTCAGTGTTTGTATATACAGTATGAAGGGAATTTAACAATGTTTACAATGTCTATTGTTGTAGACAATTTCCTCTGCATATCACAATGATATTACCTCTATAACTGACCATTGCTGCAATGTTTTGCATTTCCAGGGCTCTACAGGGCAGCCTGGTTCACCAGGCCTGCCAGGCTCTCCAGGAGAGGGCATCCAGGGACCAAAGGTAGGCAATAAAAAACACTTAACCGAGCTGGTATAGGATCACAAATCTATTCCAGCTATATACAAATTTATTCCATAAATTACCACGACTGTGGTCTCTCTCTCTCTCTCTCTCTCTCTCTCTCTGTCTCTCACATTCACTCACACACACACACAGAGCCGGGTGGGCCTATGTATATGTTCACTCCAGCCCCCGCTTTGCCCTCCTATCAAAGCAAGTCAGTGTTTACAACTTCAATGAGAGCATGAAGATGAACAATCCCTCTGGTCAAGAGAAGAAGAAAAGAAAAGAAAAAAATGCCATGAAATTGCAATAACAGTTACGATAAGTTAATGTGCTACCTTACAGTGCATCTCTCACTAGCTTGTGAGAGAAACAACTTATTGCATTAGATAGTGCCAACGGGCAATGGTGTTTATAAACTACAGCTCAGAAAAGATAACTGCGAAATTAAACTTGCACTCTCCAGCAGCAAGCAACCTTTGTGGGTACCATTGACTCTATCCAAAAACGGACAACATGAAAGCACCACAAAAGTGAAGCCAAAACATCTCTATCGCCTCCTGGTGGTGGGCTGCAGTATAAGTCATAAACTCCTCCCCCTCAATGTTATCTGATAGGACATGGGCCAAACTAAAAACTCAAAATACACATCAAATAATTCTTTCCCAAAGATGGTTTCTGTCATTTTAGGTAGTTCTTATCATGCTGATGTGTGTTAATTTTTCTGATCAGTTTGGTTTTAATTAGTTATTTGATGCTATAAAAATGGGGTATAACGTCATGATTGACAGCTGAGCCCTACTTACGATTGAGTTGAACGGGTGCATGGATGGGAACTCGATACAGCAGCTCCACCACCCGATCACTACTGAGCAGACTCTGGCTCCAAATGACATCACCAGCGCTATAGCAGCGTTTGTATCTGGTATATTTTGGCTTCATTTTAGTACAGTGGGAGGAAGTGAAGACGTAGGGGAGAGCCGGGACGGTTGAAACACTTTTCGGATAAACGTCATTTTAAAAGATAACGTTACAGACAGTAACAAATTTTCGTTGTGATCAACAACTCACATGTGTGTTCTATCAATACCAGGTGCAAACATATTATGTCCT
Source organism: Hollardia meadi (assembly GCA_037974645.1). NCBI lineage: Eukaryota > Metazoa > Chordata > Actinopteri > Tetraodontiformes > Triacanthodidae > Hollardia > Hollardia meadi. The sequence continues at coordinate 10,144 of JBBPCS010000003.1, forward strand.
TTATCTTGATAAAAAATTACTGAATTTCATTTTTAGAACATATGGCCTAACAATCAATGATGCGCATTTGGATTTATTTTTCCAACCATGTAGATCAGCCTTAAATGTAGATTATTAGTTAATTAGTTAAATATAATTTATTTTAAAAGACGAGGTCAACCAAGGTTGGTTATTGCAGTTTATACCCTAGTATTACCGAGGTTATTGCAGTTTACTGATGATTTGATGAACAATGACAAGTTGAACAGGCTGAAATGATTATGCAACGGAGTTGATTGCGTGGATATCTACAATGAAAGAAACAAAAACCATAATAGATCGCTGCTCCGCTAACGGCTATTCTAAACATCAATATAAAGTTACATCTCAATCATAAGCATAAATCCATTAGTAGGATACAATGACAAAATATAAAATGCAATGAGAGCAAACGGTTCTCTGCTACAACAGATAAAAGGAAAAAAGGGGAAATAAACTTGCAATGAAATAGACGGGGCTATAGCGCGCAGGTGGAGATTGACGGCACGTCACTGACGCATCTATCCAAGTCAGGGATTTTTTACACTTATAGTTATACTCACTCAGCACAAAGCCGATATCCTGGCAGGAATTGACGAAAGGGACACATGGAGCTCTCTGTTTTTCGTTTTTATAGCAGTCAAACTTGAAAAGCGAAGCTCGCATAGATATGTTGTGGAAAATGGGAGTAATGTTGAAATAGCTCTGTTTGCCACGATTGGAAAGTCCTTGGCAGCAGTCAACCAAAAACTATCCAATGTTAGATCAGCATAGTTCAGTTTTAAACCACGATCTTGTCTCAGTTTAATCAGTTGCTCTAGCTCCTGCAAAGTCATGTCCTTTCCGAAAACTACTGCTGAGCTATATGGGTCCCTAACCCAGTCAAATGATTCGGTGGAGGCTGAGGCAAAATAAAAGGATAATTTCTCCTCAAGAGTTTTCAGATGTTTGCTGATTATCTCGCACAACGCAGCAGTGTTGACATGTCCTTGCCATTTTTGCGTGAGGGGGAACATTTCGAGAGTGGCCCTTTCCAGATGTTGTCGCCAGAGGGAGATCTTTGAACGGAATCCATTTATTTTGTCCGTGCTTGTGAGCAGATTTTCGTTTCTGCCTTGCATTCATGTGTTCAGTTGATTCAAATATTGAAAAATATCCGCCATGTATGCAAGCCTTGCACACCATTCATCACTTGCCAGCAGCTTTGCTTCATCGCACTTCTCACCAGTTAAGAGGGTTTTCAGTTCCTCCCACAACTCATACACTCGGGCCAGAACTTTTCCCTGAGACAACCATCGGACCTCCGTATGCAGCAATAAGGCCTTACGCTCTGCTCCCATCTCCTCACATAATGTTGCGAACAAGCGGCTTTTCAGAGGTCTTGTTTTGACAAAGATTACCATACGCACAACACCATCCAACACATCAGCTAGGTCCGCTGGTAAAGTTGGTAACAGTGTGTGACCACAACATCTGGGTTTCTCTCTCTCACTCTGCTAACGAAGCCTTTGGTGCTCCCGACCATAGCTGCTGCTCCCTCAGTGCAGACACTCACGCAATTGCCCCACTGAAGTCCTCCTTGTACCAGAGATGTGACGTGACCTGAAAAATTTCCTCCCTTGTTGTCTTTTCAGGCAATGCCTTGCAAAAAAGAAAAAAAAAATTCTCTGATGGTGTCTCCATCCACAAAGCACACATTGGCCAAAAGTTGAGCATGTCCACTGATGTCCGTCGACTCATCAAGTTGCAATGCAAATTTCCCACTGGAATGCATCTTCTTCAAAACAGCACTTTCGATGTCTGCAAACATGTCATCAATGCGTCTGGCAATCATATTATCTGAGAGGGGAACTTTGGCAATTTTTTTAACAGCACCAGGGCCTAGCATCGTGTTCACAATGGCTTTGCAGGCCGGTAATATTAATGTCTCTGCCACAGTGTGTGGCTTTTTTGATTTGGCTACGAGTTCAGCTACTAGGTAGCTAGCTGCGAGAGCTCTATCTGACACCTTTGTGGTCTTCCTCATCAGAGTTGCCTGTTTTTCAGTGTGATCACGCAAACGAACAAAATAATCTGAGTTCTTGTTTAGAAGTGATGGGTGTTTCGTTTGCAGATGGTGTTTAAGCTTGCTAGGGACCATGGCACTGTTGCATAGCTTTTCCCCACATACTAAGCACAATGGAATCGGTGCAGCAGGATCCCCGGTGAAAGAAAATCCAAATGACAGATAAGTGTCACTGTATTGCCTTGAGCTCACCGTTTTTGCTTTCTTTTGACCCCCACTTGCAGTGGGCTCTTCATCTGGGTTAGGTCGGGAAGGACTTTGATCAAGTCCAGGGTCTGTATCTTTCCTCTTTAAATATTTGTCCATCTTTGTTAGCATTGTCACTTGTTGTAATGGTCAAACGGTCAACCTGCATCTCTAATTCTATTGTTTGATATCAAAAAGGTAACTTTAATTAGCCTACTAATCGCAATACTGCCACCCACAGGCATAAAGGAGTATTTCATTAGACGTTGACTGCCTACCACCAATAGTGCAACCATAGACGCTCAACGAGAGCTGTATGAAATCGATTCTTTGGCGCAACTTCAGATTATTTTTTCTGGATCAATTAAGTGGAATTGGTTAATTTCCCACGGCACACCTGACGATCTCTCACGGCACACTAGTGTGCCGTGGCACACTGGTTGAAAAACAGTGGCCTATAGGGTTATGTTTACATTGTATAACCAAAGCCACTACATTTCTACATTTTATATTTTTCACAATTTTTTATTTATGTTATTAATGATCTGACCTCCTAACCTTGCTCTCAAAGTGCACCAGAATTATGCATTTAACTTTAAAATGTGCAAATTTTTCTTCTGGGGAGCATGCCCCCAAACACCCCTGGGGGGTCTGAGATCTGGCCACCAGTCTCACATAATCCTGTGGGAAACACTGTAACTGACTGTGTTGATCCATTATCTTGTGCTGAAAGGATGACCATTGTCCCCTCTTGAGTCGTTAACCTGTGTTGTTACATCAGATCCATCAATCTGTGGTGTTTCACTGCATGGGTAGGATGATGCTGATGATGTACGTGTTGATGATACCCTTGTCACGCTTACCAATTCATAAATCTTTATTTTTAGGGAGAGCCTGGGTTTCAGGGGCCAATGGGCCCTCGGGGGGCACCAGGGGATGGCCTTCCAGGGGAGAAGGTACAAACAATACAGCTACTACATGTGCAAATGGTTGCATGACCTGCCATATATACATTGCTGTAATATAATGCTTTCACACTCACACACAGGGTGATAGAGGCATTCCTGGAGCCCGTGGAAAGAAAGGAGACAAGGGAGACTTCGGAGAACCTGGATCTACTGGACCAATGGTAATATACTGTAGCATATCCCATCTTGGAAACACTTACATTTCTTTACAGCTTATACGTTTGTGATGATGAGGTGGAAAAGTTGACGTATTAATAAAAATAAACATGACAAAATGCAATAGCAACAGACTTGAGGGGCCTCATTTATAAATTGGACTTAGGCTCAATTTTGATTTTAAGTAGGAATCAAGCAGAAACCCATGTATAAGTATTTATAAAACCTTACTTTGGCATGGAAATGATATTATTTCTAAGCAAAGTCTAGACTTGCCCTGAATGACTCTCCTGCTGGTTATGTAGGCGTTAAAGGTGGAAGGAATTAATTGCGAAACCATTTCTATTTCACAGTTGTGTCTTTCTGCCCCACCCTGTTCACTGCAGTTGCAACACACTGCCAAGCTGCGTGTTTGTCAACCCACTATTTAGTCCACTGAATTATAAATGTTGCCTGGCTTCAATCTCCTCTACCATCGCCGTAATCTAAATCCCCCTTTGTGCGGGTATTATATATGAGAAAATCTCAAGGCAGGTGCTGCCAATTTAGGTTAATTTGAGGTTTATAGATCAGGTGTGTAAGTTACAAATGGGATTCATAGAACCTGATTTAAAAGAGTTTTTATGCTCAGCATCTTCTATGAATCGAACATAAGCACACTGTTGGAAATGATCTTAAGTTTACAGCCTCAGGTCTGTGTGCCATTAAACTTTAATGGCACCTGACTGGAGAATTTTCACCACTAATTATTTAACTCAGTGAACTAACTCCTAATATTCACATAATGGTTGCAGAAGGAAATGCACATTAATTTGCATTTTCTTTTCTAATGTTCTGGAAATCCTGTTAAACGTTGTGCTAAATTTGGAACTTGACTAGTGGCTCTTAAATCCTACTCTGAAGTCGGAGTATTTTCAGTCCCCGGTTAAGTTTCAGCACGATTCTTATATTTAAGTTTATTTTATGTATAAAGCACATTTAAAAACAGCTACAGCTGACCAAAGTGCTGTACAATTGGCATGATCTTGAAAATAAGATCAAAAACAGAAGGAAAGAACATCAAACACAAAAAGAAAATAAATAAATAACCAGACAGTATACAAAAGTACAAAAGCACAACACAGCATGCCAGTAACATTTACGGTGTTGTGAAAGCAAGAGTGTAAAAGTAAGTTTTGAGGCGAGATTTAAAGGAGTCTACAGAGGTGGTGGATCTGACCCAAAGAGGCAGACTGTTCCAGAGCCAAGGTGCTGTGACAGAAAAAGTGCGGTAACCTCTGAGTTTAAGTTTGGACTGAGGGGCGGTCAGGAGGGCCATGTCGGAGGATCTGAGGGGCCTGGAGGTGGTGTAGGGGCTAATGAGATCTGACATGTAAGGTGGTGCCAGTCCATTTCGGGCTTTATAGACAAATAAAAGAACTTTAAAATCGATCCTATAACGGACTGGAAGCCAATGGAGAGAGGCTAGGACAGGGGTGATGTGGTCCCTTTTCCTAGTGCCCGTCAGAAGTCTGGCTGCAGCATTTTGGACGAGCTGCAAGCGGGACAGGACTGATTGGCTGATGCCAGTGTAAAGTGAGTTGCAGTAGTCGAGCCAAGAAGTAATGAAGGCATGAATGATTTTTTCTAAGTCACCGAATGAGAGAAAAGGTTTGATTTTTGCGATGGTATGGAGCTGGAAAAAACTGGACTCAAATTTAAAGGCGGAGTCAAAGATCACCCCGAGATTTCTGGCGTGAGGCTTGAGATTAGTGGAAAAGTGACTTAAAACATTTGTGATCTGTGTTATGGAATCAGGGGGACCAAAGAGAACGATTTCAGTTTTATTTTCGTTTAGTTGAAGAAAGTTTTTAGGCATCCAGGATTTTATGTCATCAAGGCAGTCAGTGAAGTGATTTAGATTTTGGTTGTTGTCTGGTTTCAGGGGGAGGTAAAGCTGAGTGTCATCAGTGTAACAGTGATAGGAGATATTGTACTTCTGAATTATTTTGCCCAGTGGTAACGTGTATAAAGAGAACAGGATGGGGCCCAGGATGGATCCTTGTGGAACCCCACAGGATAGGCTGGCTGGAGAGGACGTG